>NIVC01002753.1:0-40000 GCA_002269645.1 Macrostomum lignano
GTCAGTTCCCTTAGTTAAGTAGTCAGTTTCAATAGTAGAGCTTTACACTGGCTCTCATCCGATATTATAATTTATTCATCAGGTAGGAAGGGTTTGTTCCTGACAACCGTGATGGCAGTCACACAAAAGCTAGTTGTTATAAGAAAAATGAGAAAAAATACTATTTGATGATTTTCTCTGTTGATAAACTGACTGCGTTTGACGTGGAATAGACAATAGCCTCTGTTTATATAAATAGTACTTTTATTGGCTTATTCTTAGTAGTGCCATCTACTGAGGCACCTGTGCCGCCTACATGTGCATCCATTAGGAACCCCTGTCACCTACATGTGCATCCATTAGGAGCCCTGTCACCTACATGTACATCCATTAGGAACCCCCTGTCACCTACATCTGCATCCATTAGGAACCCCCTGTCACCTACATGTGCATCCATTAGGAGCCCTGTCACCTACATCTGCATCCATTAGGAACCCCTGTCACCTACATGTGCATCCATTAGGAACCCCCTGTCACCTACATCTGCATCCATTAGGAACCCCCTGTCACCTACATGTACATCCATTAGGAGCCCCTGTCACCTACATGTGCATCCATTAGGAACCCCCTGTCACCTACATGTGCATCCATTAGGAGCCCCTGTCACCTACATGTGCATCCATTAGGAGCCTGTCACCTACATGTGCATCCATTAGGAGCCCCCTGTCACTTACATTTACATCCATTAGGAGCCCCTGTCACCTACATGTGCATCCATTAGGAGCCCCTGTCACCTACATGTGCATCCATTAGGAACCCCTGTCACCTACATGTGCATCCATTAGGAGCCCCCTGTCACTTACATTTACATCCATTAGGAGCCCTGTCACCTACATGTGCATCCATTAGGAGCCCCTGTCACCTACATGTGCATCCATTAGGAGCCCCTGTCACCTACATGTGCATCCATTAGGAGCCCCCTGTCACCTACATGGGCATCCATTAGGAGCCCCCTGTCACCTACATGTGCATCCATTAGGAGCCCCTGTCACCTACATGTGCATCCATTAGGAGCCCCTGTCACCTACATGTGCATCCATTAGGAGCCCCTGTCACTTACATTTACATCCATTAGGAGCCCTGTCACTTACATGTGCATCCATTAGGAGCCCCCTGTCACCTACATGTGCATCCATTAGGAGCCCCCTGTCACCTACATGTGCATCCATTAGGAGCCCCCTGTCACCTACATGTGCATCCATTAGGAGCCCCTGTCACCTACATGTGCATCCATTAGGAGCCCCCTGTCACCTACATGTGCATCCATTAGGAGCCCCCTGTCACCTACATGTGCATCCATTAGGAGCCCTGTCACCTACATGTGCATCCATTAGGAGCCCCTGTCACCTACATGTGCATCCATTAGGAGCCCCCTGTCACTTACATGTGCATCCATTAGGAGCCCCCTGTCACCTACATGCACATCCATTAGGAGCCCCCTGTCACCTACATGTACATCCATTAGGAACCCCTGTCACCTACATGTACATCCATTAAGAAGCCCCTGTAATCTACATGTACATGCATTAGAAACCCCTGTCACCTACATGTACATCCATTAGGAACCCCTGTCACCTACATGTACTCCATAGGAACCCCTGTCACCTACATGTAACTCCATAGGAACCCCCTGTCAGCTACATGTTTTATGTCATGTTATGCATTGTCATGTGCCTAAGGTTGACCTGTTTCGATGTCTGAAATTTCTAAACACCAGCGTAAAAACACTTTAATTACCACCCTATTTCCTCCTGTCCCGTGCTATTACCCTTGAACTTTGATTGGCCTTCATACCCAACCGTAACTTGCCGCAAAAAACGCTGCTAGTTTGTAACCAAAGCTATCATTCGGTCTTTCCTTACTTTACTTGTCTTCTTTTTAACCCTCCTGCCCTCCTTCCCCGGCCTCTGTTACTGGCTGCTTGCGCCTCCCCACCTTGCATCCAAATCCTCTTTCCTTAAGCACTGCCTGTTCAGCCGTGTCTGAAGGGGGAAGAGAGCCGAGAGAGAGAGAGAGACGATGGAGAGGGAGAGAATGAGACAGGAAGACAGAGCCAGATACGCTTGGGTATTCTCAGTCTCTCTCGATTCTCTCGCCTCAGACTCAGCTCTCCCAACCCCTCCTCCAACCGCGTCCCCTACACTTGGCCCTAAACAAAGAATATATTACGGCTCCACTAAAGGCGTTTTTTACCTCCGCTAAGTCCGCCCACACATCGCGCTAAGCAGGCCGTAATAAATAGCGTTAGCGTTACAGTAATTTAATCAGACCAACATCGACATTGAAGAGTCAGAACAACAGACACCAGGAATTTGCCTTGAGAGCTATTATTTATTGTCGTCTGATTTCACTCAAACTTGACGCCACAATGGACGTCTCTATGAGTTAATAAAATTGGACGTTAACGTTAAAGTTTTGTCCACTTCAATTAGTCCGTCAATCAAGCGTATACAATGCCGTTCAAAGGCCTGCTGTGTCGCCGGTCTGGCAGCAAAGAAAACAGTAGTAACAGCGGTAGTGGCAATAAAGAATTTCAATCGTTGCCTTCTATGCCAGCTAGCGGCAGCCGAGGCAGTGTAAGACAGGGTCAGCAGCCGCAGGCTCCGTTGCCTGCCCAGCCTGTGCGCCAGATTCACCGCCCGCCGCCGCTTCAGCTGCCCAATCCAATACCGATTGTGGTTGAGCATCTTCTAGACGACAATGATGAAGGTAATAACGCGCCTAGTAGCGGTGGTGATGCAGCTGCTGCCGCATCTGCTAGTTCTACCGTCTGCTATCAGGTAGATGTTGACGCGGAAGCCTCTACCACAGTCTGCGGCAGTCCATTTCGTTTAAGTTTAAACGCTCCGTCGGCTAGTCTTAGTGGCGGCAATTTATTAAGCAAGCATCGATCGAACAGCTACGATGCCACAGGAGCCGGTAGCATGCCCAGCAGCGGAGTTTACCTCGAGGAAATGTCCACCGCGTCGAATAGTGGTGCGCCGAATTCTCCCGACGAATTGATGCTGGTGAACAGCGCTAGAGGTGGCAGCGGCGGAGGCGGCTCAACTGCAGGCAGTCCCAGTGGACGAATTGAATCGCCAACTAGATTCTTCATCAATAAATTGGCTCTGCCCAGTTTCAATAGGAAACGCGGTCGTTCGCTTGAGATACCGAGACTGTGCGTTCACTGTGCAATTCTTGAAGAGCTGGCGGCCACTGCTGCTGCTAATGCTACGGAGCGCCCTTCCGAGCTAGATGCTGACGCTCAGTGCGCCACTAGTTGTGAGGAAGACTCGGACGACGACACTTCGTCCGTATTATCCTCGTCATCTTCGGATTCGGCCAGCAATGCTAATCGACATCCTCCAGCAGCCATTGTTAGCAATTTTCTTCAAGTACCAAGCGCGCTTCCGCCCGGCTTCCGGTCGAGTTCGCTTGACGATCCGCGTTGGAGCGGCAGCGGCGGAAGTTCTTCCGGCGGCCCGCCCAGTGTTGCTAGCGCAGCCGCTTCGCCGACGTCGCCCGGATCGCGACGACGCCCGATGCTTGGCGAAATTGGAGCCGGCAAAGCCGTTTGCGGCGACGACGGTGGCAGCAGCGGCGGAAGGATGGTCGGGAAGCAACGACGCGCCCTTTCATTCGATGTGTCCGCTTGGTCCTTGCGTCGTCGGCTGTCGTGAGTTGTATTTGACTGCGATCGCCGTTATCGCAAAGTAACCTTTCGTGTCTTTATGTTCTTGTACGGCTTCACTGTTTTCAAAGTTGCTGTCTGTCCCAAAGTTGACGCACATGCCTTAGAATGACCAAACGCGTCTTAAGGTGACGTGACCTACAGTGGCTTACGGTGTATCTGAGTGACCGACCGTGTCTTTGAGTGAGTGAATGTGTTTTTAGAATGACCGATCGTGTATTCAGAGTGCCTAACGGTATCTAAGAATGATCTTGAATTCGACTCCAACATCAAAATTAGAGTCACTATCTTAAAATGGACAAATTTATCTAAGTATACATGGGCCCGTGTCTAATTGCCACTTTTTTCAGAGATGGGTCCTGTAGAACTGGCTGCAGCCGTAAATTAGCTATGCAGAAAACGCAATCTTGATAATTTGATTGAACACAGCGCCTATACTGTATATCTCATATTGATCGTCTTTCTGGCCCACTACTGTCGGCGTTGAACCTTGCAATGTTTTTCTGACAAGCAGTGTAAAATTCTACATGCATGTTGCTAGCCTTCTTTCAGCCGGCTTGACACAATATCTGAAACAATCAATAACGCACAGCTGATTAGGCAAGAATGCAGGCAGGTACGCATTAGTGCACATTGCGTTGACCTCCGCTGTTGCAACTGCTGGATCCGCTGGGACAAAACCATGAGGCAAAGAAGACGAGGAAGAAATACAGAAATACAGAAATACAGAAATGGAAGAGGTTAAACTACGAGGCTGCATCTACAATATACGAGCGTACATGCAAATAATCGCTCTCCGCTAAATGCGCAAGCCAATGCTAATGACTATGGGAACCGCTTGGGTCGTTTGTTGGGCCGTATATTATATGCTTGCATTATGTGCATATAATGCCTGTACATTTACATGTACGTTACCAGCGTCAGTGGACATTTTGTCGCCCATCTGGAACTGCGACGACAAAAAATACGCACATTTTTTCGTTGACTCGGGTTGGGGGGGGTAGCTTTAGTTGCTGAAATGCAATTTCGAGTTATGGTTATTACTTGACTTTTCGTTCCCCCGTCGAAGTTTCAGCCCGGCTGTATCTTGTTTCCAATCTCCGCCTCTTTCATCCGCTGCGGCCCAGTCTCTAGACATACTTATGCATGCTAAGCCATCGCGCTTCGCTTCAAAAGCTATGCACTAAGGGATTTTAGTCAAACAGTCTCCTATGGCATACGTTATCTGCTAGACCATGTAGCACTACCGGTAATCCTCCTATGGCTACAACAAAAAGCAGCTATAATAGTTGAGATTTAAGACGCATTGATGACAAATCCTAATAATCTTCTAAGTCGGACGGAAAGGTGTATTATATTGCTGGATAATGACACTGCATTCTAGTTAGGAAAAGTGTGCACGTGGTTCTATATGCATATCGTTATAAACTTATCGGATTTTACAGTTCTCCGACTAGGCCTACTGTTTACCCTGCGTTTTTAGTTTCTTCACATCACACATGATTCATCTCACACCTTCATCACGCAAGGAGGGAGCTTTAACAACGGCAACAAAGGACATTATTACTTTGAACCCCAATGTCACGGCTATGCGCACTTCACTGTGCCTTGGGGTTGACTCTCAAGGGCGTTAATTGTACGGCTAGAACCAAACCGAAGTTTCGGAGGGGAGCCGTAGCCGTAACGATAAAGTGCCCTTGTGCATATTCTTACGTACGCATAATATATATATGTACTTTACACACACTATTTAAGAGATATGAGTTTAGTTAGAGGCAGGGGCTGCGTGCACCCTGGCGCACTTTAAGCGACATTGTCGCACAACCCGGCGAGAGGCATTGCTGCCCATTCCGCCGACTCCCCTGAGCAGGCGCACAAGCGCGCGGATACGTACGCAGTCATACGCACAGGCACACACTCACACAAGAGTGTACAGCGGCCCTAACTTTATTTATCGCTAGGCATGTACACCAATGTGCCTTGGGGGTTGGCTCCTCAAGGCCGTTAATTGCACGAGCAGAGCCAAGCCGAGATTCCAATTTAGCCCCAGATTAATATCACTGCACTTGGAATCGAGCCTGGGCCGCTAGCATATCCAGAGTCATATAGTTCTTTATGATTGTTTTCCGTCTGAGTAACCCGGTGTTTGGGTCTCATCTATAATGTCTCCTCATTTGTTGGGTTACAAAATTTAAGATGTCGTTATCTTTTAGCAAATCAAATATGCTTTTTAGACTTTTTCATTCCCTTGCGGCTTCGAAATGGTTCGCCCAAGCTCTTAAAAATTGAAACAGTTTTTTTAATGAAAGAGACTTTTTCGTCAAGTTGCACATTAACTCGCCCTGACAGGCAGACAGTGCCACAAACGGAATTATTTAATAATAAGGTTTTAGGTTTCTCACTAATATATGTAACTATAAATAATCCGTATCTTTCGTCTGGCTACTTTTGCGGATAGAATGACGCTGCTGTAGGATCGATTAAGATGATCATTTTTTACGGTTGGTTTAGTTCTGGGAGATGTGGCAGGATTATGTAGAGGCTGTTATACTTTTAGCAAACAGGCTCAACTAAAGAGTAGAGGGGAATTTATTGATTTTCTAGAAACTTCTTTAACCAAGCATGTTGCGTGCTGTTGTTAGTGACAAGTTTCTGTATAAAGAGTCAAGCATTTTGCCTGCTTCCACAAGACGAACAGTGAGCAGTTGGAGTTGTAAGGTTAAGCTGAAAAGCTCTCTCTTGAAAGAAAATCAATAGCATGATGACAAACTGCATATGCTGACTACCTTTGCGCCTCATTTTGTACTTTCTCGCTTTCTAAGCCCTTCTCACTTGAGCTGAGTGATGTGTGCTTGTGCTTCCTACGTGCTATCAATATACTTGCACCGCATGACCTTTCTCCTCTCAGATGTAGTTAGTAGCGGGGGGTTATAATGCGAGCATAGAATCTATATTAATAATTTTTCCATTTTTTCTGTCCAACTTCTCTTCCTCTCCTCTCTCTCTCCTCTCTCTCCTCTCTCTATTTCTTTCTGGTCAATTTTTCTCTTTTTGCTCGGGCATCGTTATTGAGGCATCGGGCTGCAAGCTGGAACGATTCTTCTTTAATTAATTCATCCTTCTATTCCTCATTTCTCTCTTCCCTCTCCCCTTCCTAGTCATTTCGTGCTCGATCGAACCAATTCCTGACGATAACCTCCGGTTATCCGTTTTTTTTAATTCTATACATACACACTGCACTTTAGACGAAACTATTATGTAGAGTATTCTGCTCATAGAGTAAGATCACTTAGGCTCAGATCAATTTAATATATTCATACTTGTACTGGGGGCTATTGATTGCCCCGATGAATTAAAATTCCTGCGTAGGCCACTGATTAGAGGTCTGCAGAATGAGTGCTTGTCTAAAAAGTATTCTTTTTTGATGACCCAACATCAGGAAGTCTCCCGGAACATCAGCGACCTCCGCTGCAGCCGCCGCGGACCCCAATGTCAGCTGCCTGCTGCACCCGAGCCACGCTGAATTCGGCTACCTGCCGGCTAAGGCTTGGAAAAACTCCGTGGATTGGACTGTGAGAGTTGCTATGACCCTTGTTATGACCGATCATTGAATGACCTGGGTGATGACCAGCCCCTTGTTATGACCGATCATTGAATGACCTGGATGATGCCATACCCTTGCTTTGACCGATCATCTAATGACCTGAATGATGACCGACCCTTGTTATGACCGATCATCTAGCTATATTTACCTGAATTATGAGCAACGCATATTATGAAATTACCAATGTAATACCAATTGCAGGACTCTGCCGTGAACGGTGAGCACACCTGGATTGACACCGGAGCTAGCGGCGATTTTTGCTACGTTGGAGAGTCCGACTGTTGCGTGAGTTCAGTGTCACTCAGTCGCTTGATTTTTTTATTGAGTCTTCTATGCACAATATTTCTCATTCCTTTGTAATAATTCGAGAAAGCGTCTTCCTTTTGCAGAAATCTGGCAGTAAAAAGAAGTGCACAGCTTGTAAAATTATCATTCACACTGGCTGCTTTGCTCAGCTAGAAAAGGTGAGATGCTTTGGGGGCTGGTGTTTGCCGAGATGGTTGAGAGACGGTTGAGAGACGGTTGAAAGAGGGTTGAGAAAGGGTTGAGAAAGGGTTGAGAGAGGGTTGTGAGACGGTTGAAAGAGGATTGTGAGAAGGTTGTGAGACGGTTGAGAGATGGGATGCTTGAAAGACGGTTGAGAGATGGGATGGTTGATAGATGGGATGGTTGTGAGACGGTTGAAAGAGGGTTGTGAGAGGGTTGTGAAAGGGTTGAGAGATGGTTGAGAGATGGTTGAGAGACGGTTGAGAGAGGGTGTTGAGAGACGGCCGGCGTTTTAGGGCAGAGGGCAGAGGCTTATGTGACGGTATAAATAAACATGCTTGGTAAAAATTTGATAAAAGAGATCTTCAACAAAGGAAAGCAAAGTTGCAGTTAGACAATTGAGAAGGTTGGAACGTAGCAATCAAGGATTTATATTTGGATCAACAGAAGAATAGGATGAATGAGAAAATACTTATATCGATAGCTACTAGCGTAGATAAATATAGCTTTGATCGACCGACTGCAACTTATAATTGAACGGGATCGATAATTAGCTAGGTATATTGTAAGCATAAAAAACTTTTACAATCGTGACAATTTCGTGTTATCTCAGTTCAGTCATTTTCCAACCTTTTTTTCCTCTTCCTATAAGGAAGTAGCGAAGGAAGGCGCAGTTCGTTTGCATTTGCACAGCACACAAAAGGCGTTGCAGCTGGGTCTATGCGAATGGTACTGTCTGTTTAAGCTAGTGTGACAAAGCCCATATACCCGTGATAATAGAGCTAGTTTTTTAGGGGCGTATGGTGGGGTTGCCAAGCTGTGGAAAGGCAAGACTCTGGACTGTTTGCCATTGATTGCTATGCTAGTGAATTCAGATAGGATTTCAACGGCATGGGGATTAGTGTCTTTCGTTGACATTTAATCCCGTTGGGTGTTTCCCTTGAATTTGTCTCATTAGGTTTATCCCTTTGGATTTATCCCCTGGGATTTATCTCCTGGGATTCATCCCCTGGGATTCATCCCCTGGGATTCATCCCCTGGGATTCATCCCCTGGGATTCATCCCCTGGGATTTATCCCCTGGGATTTATCCCCTGGGATTTATCCCCTGGGATTTATCCCCTGGGATTTATCCCCTGGGATTTATCCCCTGGGATTTATCCCCTGGGATTTATCCCCTGGGATTTATCCCTGGGATTTATCCCCTGGGATTTATCCCCTGGGATTTATCCCCTGGGATTTATCCCCTGGGATTTATCCCCTGGGATTTATCCCCTGGGATTCTTTCTCAGTATTGATCAGTAAAAGCAGCTATAAACTGAAGAATATGTTTACATTCAATCCGCAGATTGCGTTCCGTTGCAAGCCCACTTTTCGAGAGGCAAATCTAAAAAATTATCGCGATGGACGACACGGAGAGGTGGGAAAGTTTTTCTTGATTTTTCTTTTTTTGCTTGAATCAGCAGATTAATGTTTTCGTGAAATATGTTTTTTTCAACCCACAGCTGTTTATTAAACATCATTGGGTGCATCGGAGGCGGCAAGAGGGAAAGTGTAAAGCTTGCGGAAAGGTGAGGATGGGATGCTGTTCGTAACTGTAATAACTGCACTCCCATGATGGCGCTTCCTGATATTTTCTCTATCTTGTGGCGCTTTTAAGTTAGCGCCCCTGACTGGCGCCTCTTGATGGCGCTTCTTGACTGGCGACCCTTGATAGCGCTTCTTGACTGGCGCCCCTTGATGGCGCTTCTTGACTGGCGCCCCTTGATGGCGCTTCCTGATATTTCTCTATCTTGTGGCGCTTTTAAATTGGCGCCTCTGACTGGCGCCTCTTGATGGCGCCTCTTGATGGCGCTCCTTGACTGGCGCCCCTTGATGGCGCTCCCAGAATGGCGCCCCTTGATGGCGTTCTTTGACTGGCGCCTCTTGATGGCGCTCCCTGATTGGCGCCCCTCATTCAACATCATTTCAACCTTCACCGCAGCCTTCATTTACTGCCATCCCTACCATCCTATACTCAATCCATTCCAGTCATTCCAACAGAAGTTCCCATTCAACAACAAGGAAGTGATAGCGATCTCCTGCAGCTGGTGCAAGGCCGCCTACCACAACAAGATCAACTGCTTCATGATGCATTTAATTGAAGAGTCCTGCAACTTCGGTTCGCACGCCTCCATCATACTGCCGCCGTCGTGGATAATTAAAGTCCCCGGCAAAGCCAAGAGTCGTTTGTCGACCAGGCGTCGAAGCAGTCACGGAAAGACGTCGTTTAAGCGTCGAAAATCCAAGACCGGATTGCAGGTGCCGGCCAACGCTGCCGCCGCTGCTGCCGCCGCCGCCGCCGCCGCCGCTGCCGCCGCTGTGGACTCGAAACAGGTCGTCGGCGGTGGCGGCGACGGTGGAAGTCCGCCTAATGGATCCCAGGGTGCCACCGCCGCAGCCATTGCTGTTGTTGGCACCGTCAGTGCCTCCGCATCAGGTTTGTTGGTGGCCTGGGGTAGAGTGGGTGATTGAGTAGAGTGGGTGATGGAGTAGAGTGGGTGATTGAGTAGGAGTGGGTGATTGAGTAGAGTGGCTGATTGAGTAGAGTGGGTGATTGAGTAGAGTGGGTGATTGAGTAGAGTGGGTGATTGAGTAGGAGTGAGTGATTGAGTAGTGGGTGATTGAGTAGAGTGGGTGATTGAGTAGGAGTGGGTGATTGAGTAGAGTGGGTGATTGAGTAGGAGTGAGTGATTGAGTAGAGTGGGTGATTGAGTTGAGTGGGTGTTTGAGTAGAGTGAGTGATTGAGTAGAATGGCTGATTGAGTAGAGTGGGTGATTGAGTAGAGTGGGTGATTGAGTAGAGTGAGTGATTGAGTAGAGTGGGTGATTGAGTAGAGTGGGTGATTGAGTAGAGTGGGTGATTGAGTAGAGTGGGTGATTGAGTAGAGTGGGTGATTGAGTAGAGTGAGTGATTGAGTAGAGTGGGTGATTGAGTAGAGTGGGTGATTGAGTAGAGTAGGTGATTGAGTAGAGTGGGTGATTGAGTAGAGTAGGTGATTGAATAGAATGGGTGATTGAGTAGAGTGGGTGATTGAGTAGAGTGGGTGATTGAGTAGAATGGGTGATTGAGTAGAGTGGGTGATTGAGTAGAGTGGGTGATTGAGTAGAGTGGGTGATTGAGTAGAGTGGGTGATTGAGTAGGAGTGAGTGATTGAGTAGTGGCTGATTGAGTAAGAGTGGGTGATTGAGTAGAGTGGGTGATTGAGTAGGAGTGAGTGATTGAGTAGTGGCTGATTGAGTAGGAGTGGCTGATTGAGTAGAGTGGGTGATTGAGTAGAGTGAGTGATTGAGTAGAGTGGGTGATTGAGTAGAGTGGGTGATTGAGTAGAGTAGGTGATTGAGTAGAGTGGGTGATTGAGTACGCTCGTAGAGTGGGTGATTGAGTAGAGTGGCTGATTGAGTAGAGTGGGTGATTGAGTAGAGTGGGTGATTGAGTAGAGTGGGTGATTGAGTAGAGTGGGTGATTGAGTAGAGTGGGTGATTGAGTAGAGTGGGTGATTGAGTAGGAGTGGGTGATTGAGTAGAGTGGGTGATTGAGTAGAGTGGGTGATTGAGTAGAGTGGGTGATTGAGTAGAGTAGGTGATTGAGTAGAGTGGGTGATTGAGTAGAGTGGGTGATTGAGTAGAGTGGGTGATTGAGTAGAGTGGGTGATTGAGTAGAGTGGGTGATTGAGTAGAGTGGGTGATTGAGTAGAGTGGGTGATTGAGTAGAGTGGGTGATTGAGTAAGAGTGGGTGATTGAGTAGAGTGAGTGATTGAGTAGAGTGGGCAGGGAAGTACGGTAGAGTGGTAGACTCTTCCAGGAGAAATAGATGATCAAGCATCAAACAGTCTGAATCGCTCATTCCTAGAATCTCACCTCTTCTCCCCCTCCCCCCGACCTTGCGCAGCCGCCGCCTTAGCCCAGAGCGCCGCCCAGAGCACGCCGTTCATGATCAAACCGGTGCCGTCGCCACACGTCCGACCAGTGCTGGTGTTCATCAACCCAAGGTCCGGCGGCAATCAGGGCGCCAAGCTGATGCACAAATTCCTGTGGCTGTTGAACCCGCGACAAGTGTTCGACATGGCCCAGCACGAGCCCTCGTTTGCCTTGGAACTGTTTCGCAAGGTGCCGAATCTGAGGATACTGGTGTGCGGAGGCGACGGCACTGCAGGCTGGGTGCTGTCTACCATAGACAGGCTGGGCATCAGTCCCTGTCCACCGGTTGCCATTCTGCCGCTGGGCACTGGTAACGATCTGGCCAGAACGTTAAACTGGGGTGCCGGGTACACTGACGAGCCGTTGTCTAAGATTCTCTGCTGCGTTGAAGAGGGTCGGGTAGTGCAGCTGGACCGGTAAGCGAGGCTGCGTCTGCTACTGCCGCTTGTCCTAGAAATTTTTCCATAATGTACGACCTGAGCATCGCAGCTAATCTACCCATGAGAATCGTGCCTAATCTATCCATGAGAATCGTGCCTAATCTATCCATGAGAATCGTGCCTAATCTACCCATGAGAATCGTGCCTAATCTACCCATGAGAATCGTGCCTAATCTACCCATTAGAATCGTGCCTAATCTACCCATGAGAATCGTGCCTAATCTACCCATGAGAATCGTGCCTAATCTACCCATGAGAATCATGCCTAATCTACCCATGAGAATCGTGCCTAATCTACCCATGAGAATCGTGCCTAATCTACCCATGAGAATCGTGCCTAATCTACCGATAAGAATCGTGCCTAATCTACCCATGAGAATCATGCCTAATCTACCCATGAGAATCGTGCCTAATCTATCCATGAGAATCGTGCCTAATCTACCAATGAGAATCGTGCCTAATCTACCCATGAGAATCGTGCCTAATCTATCCATGAAAATCGTGCCTAATCTACCCATGAGAATCGTGCCTAATCTACCCATGAGAATCGTGCCTAATCTACCCATGAGAATCGTGCCTAATCTATCCATGAGAATCGTGCCTAATCTACCAATGAGAATCGTGCCTAATCTACCCATGAGAATCGTGCCTAATCTACCCATGAGAATCGTGCCTAATCTACCAATCAGAATCGTGCCTAATCTACCCATGAGAATCGTGCCTAATCTACCCATGAGAATCGTGCCTAATCTACCGATAAGAATCGTGCCTAATCTACCCATGAGAATCGTGCCTAATCTACCCATGAGAATCGTGCCTAATCTACCCATGAGAATCGTGCCTAATCTACCCATGAGAATCGTGCCTAATCTACCCATGAGAATCGTGCCTAATCTATCCATGAGAATCGTGCCTAATCTACCCATAAGAATCGTGCCTAATCTACCCATGAGAATCGTGCCTAATCTACCCATGAGAATCGTGCCTAATCTAACCATGAGAATCGTGCCTAATCTACCCATGAGAATCGAGCCTAATCTATCCATGAGAATCGTGCCTAATCTATCCAAGAGAATCGTGCCTAATCTACCGATAAGAATCGTGCCTAATCTACCCATGAGAATCGTGCCTAATCTACCGATGAGAATCGTGCCTAATCTACCCATGAGAATCGTGCCTAATCTACCCATGAGAATCGTGCCTAATCTATCCATGAGAATCGTGCCTAATCTACCAATGAGAATCGTGCCTAATCTACCCATGAGAATCGTGCCTAATCTACCCATGAGAATCGTGCCTAATCTACCCATGAGAATCGTGCCTAATCTACCCATGAGAATCGTGCCTAATCTACCCATGAGAATCGTGCCTAATCTACCCATGAGAATCGTGCCTAATCTACCCATGAGAATCGTGCCTAATCTACCCATGAGAATCGTGCCTAATCTACCCATGAAAATCGTGCCTAATCTACCCATGAGAATCGTGCCTAATCTACCCATTAGAATCGTGCCTAATCTACCCATGAGAATCGTGCCTAAACTATCCATGAGAATCGTGCCTAATCTACCCATGAGAATCGTGCCTAATCTACCCATGAGAATCGTGCCTAATCTACCAATGAGAATCGGGCCTAATCTACCCATGAGAATCGTGCCTAATCTACCCATGAGAATCGTGCCTAATCTACCCATGAGAATCGTGCCTAATCTACCCATGAGAATCGTGCCTAATCTACCCATGAGAATCGTGCCTAATCTACCCATGAGAATCGTGCCTAATCTACCCATGAGAATCGTGCCTAATCTACCCATGAGAATCGTGCCTAATCTACCCATGAGAATCGTGCCTAATCTACCCATGAGAATCGTGCCTAATCTACCCATGAGAATCGTGCCTAATCTACCCATGAGAATCGTGCCTAATCTACCCATGAGAATCGTGCCTAATCTACCCATGAGAATCGTGCCTAATCTACCCATGAGAATCGTGCCTAATCTACCCATGAGAATCGTGCCTAATCTACCCATGAGAATCGTGCCTAATCTACCCATGAGAATCGTGCCTAATCTACCCATGAGAATCGTGCCTAATCTACCCATGAGAATCGTGCCTAATCTACCCATGAGAATCGTGCCTAATCTACCCATGAGAATCGTGCCTAATCTACCCATGAGAATCGTGCCTAATCTACCCATGAGAATCGTGCCTAATCTACCCATGAGAATCGTGCCTAATCTACATAGAAGCTACATGTAGTTTATTAAAAGATTTGTATTGTATTCTTTGTTGGCTTCCCATCGAAGGGCGCTGATTGCTAGTTTATATCAAATTTTGCACAGCTCAATAATTATCTGTAATTATCAGTACGGGCGTTAATCTACCTACCTGCCTGCCCCACTCATCAGGTGGAACATCACGGTGGAGCCCAACCAGGACTGCCAGCAGGAGCCGGACCCCACCGACAGGAGCACCGGCCGGCCCTACCTCAGCGTGTTTAACAACTATTTCAGTCTGGGTGCTGACGCTGCCGTGGCTTTAGAATTTCACGAATCCAGAGGTACAAAAAAGTGTTTACCTATGGCCGTGTCGGATTTATTTACAACTGACAGCTGACTTTTTCTATTTATTAGTTTCTTACTAACCGAATGTTTTCTGTGTGGGTACTTTTAAACTTGTTTATCTAACTGAGCCGCTCTCTTGTTTACAGAAGCAAATCCGGAGCGTTTTAACAGTCGGTTAAGGAATATCATGTTTTATGCTGGGGTAAGTTTTTAGTCACGCCTGTGAAGTAGCTATGACTGTTTTTTATGTTTGTAGAATTTTGCAGAGATCTAATATTCGACAATTATGATTGATTAAGTAAATACACTGACTGACTGACTGACTGACTGACTGACTGACTGACTGACTGACTGACTGACTGACTGACTGACTGACTGACTGACTGACTGACTGACTGACTGACTGACTGACTGACTGACTGACTGACTGACTGACTGACTGACTGACTGACTGACTGACTGACTGACTGACTGACTGACTGACTGACTGACTGACTGACTGACTGACTGACTGACTGACTGACTGACTGACTGACTGACTGACTGACTGACTGACTGACTGACTGACTGACTGACTGACTGACTGACTGACTGACTGACTGACTGACTGACTGACTGACTGACTGACTGACTGACTGACTGACTGACTGACTGACTGACTGACTGACTGACTGACTGACTGACTGACTGACTGACTGACTGACTGACTGACTGACTGACTGACTGACTGACTGACTGACTGACTGACTGACTGACTGACTGACTGACTGACTGACTGACTGACTGACTGACTGACTGACTGACTGACTGACTGACTGACTGACTGACTGACTGACTGACTGACTGACTGACTGACTGACTGACTGACTGACTGACTGACTGACTGACTGACTGACTGACTGACTGACTGACTGACTGACTGACTGACTGACTGACTGACTGACTGACTGACTGACTGACTGACTGACTGACTGACTGACTGACTGACTGACTGACTGACTGACTGACTGACTGACTGACTGACTGACTGACTGACTGACTGACTGACTGACTGACTGACTGACTGACTGACTGACTGACTGACTGACTGACTGACTGACTGACTGACTGACTGACTGACTGACTGACTGACTGACTGACTGACTGACTGACTGACTGACTGACTGACTGACTGACTGACTGACTGACTGACTGACTGACTGACTGACTGACTGACTGACTGACTGACTGACTGACTGACTGACTGACTGACTGACTGACTGACTGACTGACTGACTGACTGACTGACTGACTGACTGACTGACAGACAGACAGACAGACAGACCGAACTTCCGAACAAAGAAACCGAACAAACCGAACTTCCGCATCCCGCAGGAAGGCTCGCGGTCCATAATTAAGCGTCCCTGGCGCGAACTGAGCCAAGTGGTTAACCTGGAGGTGAGCCAACTTTTTTCAAAAAAATTCATTGTCGATGACTCATCTTGCAGTTTAATTTGCAGTCTTCACTGTCAAACTAAGTTATAGAATGTCAGATTTTTGCCAATGAATTCTTTCTAACTGAACAAATTGCATCTCAGTGTCTGATGCCAGCCATCGTTCCTCTCTCCCATCTCCACGGATAGGGTTTCGTTTTTCCCATTTGACTCAAAATGTACTCAAATTGGGTAAAAAATACCATTTGAGTCGCATCCAAGTTCCTAAAGCTCTCACTTACTTAATTAGTTCTGCCTAATTAGCCGAGTTGCGTGCACACAGATTTTCCTAATATAGAGAGAGAGAAAGTTTTCTAGACTCTTCTTCGCAGTGAGCTCAATTTTAATTGAAAACGGAATTGCCCCAACAGCCCTATTGTTGATTCTGTGGGACTCCGCCTGTCTCCGCCTCCGTTAGTCATCGTGACATCGTGCGTGCATCAGTTTTTTTGTCCCTTCCTATTCCCTCTATTTAATCATTTATTTTATTCCAATATTTAAAAGTCAATTATTTAGGCAAGGCAGGCATTAGGCGGGGGAGCTTGTGTCACAGTCGGAATACTCATTTTTTTCTATAGTCTGTCTAAATTAAAGTTGACTGGGTTGTCTGTCTCTGTATTAAATTGCGAGAGAATAAATTCTTTTATTTCTAATTTCAAAACGTTTTTGCATTTGCTTCCATTGTATTTTAGCATTATTTGTACTAGCTCGTAAATCGCTATTGAGAAACCGGGGTTGTACTTTTCTGCTCAATCATTTGTCTATCAAATCTGTTTTCTTAGAATTCACGTTAGAATTTCTTAGAATTTGTTTTTTTTCTTTTTTTCTTAGAAACCATCCGATTTTCTCGAAATTAGTTTTCAATTTTCTTAGAATCAATCCAGTTTTCTTGGAAACTTCTGTTTGTTAGAATCGATCCATCCAGATTTCTTGGAATATTTTTTGTAGATTTTTTAGAATTTAGCCAGTTTTCTTGGCATCTGTTTCTACTTTCTTAGAATCAATTCAGATTTTTTGGAATCTTCTCTGTTTATTAGAATCAATTCAGATTTCTTTGTACTCTTTTCTATTTCTTAGAATCTACCCATATTTCTTGGAATATTTTCTGCTTCTTAGAATCAATCCAGTTTTTTTGGAAACTTCTGCTTCTTAGAACCGATCCATCCAGATTTCTTTGAATCTGTTGCTTTTTTCTTACAATTTAGCCAGTTTTCTTGGAATATTTTCTGTTTCTTAGAATTTAGCCAGTTTTCTTGGAATCTGTTTCTACTTTCTTAGAATAAATTCAGATTTGTTGGAATCTTCTCTGTTTCTTAAAATCAATTCAGATTTATTTGTACTCTTTTCTGTTTCTTAGAATTTCGCCAGTTTTCTTGGAATATTTTCTGTTTCTTAGAATTTAGCCAGTTTTCTTGGAATATTTTCTGTTTCTTAGAATTTAGCCAGTTTTCTTGGAATATTTTCTGTTTCTTAGAATCTATACAGATCAAGGATCATATATACACAAGATAAGCCACTCACAAACCACTTATTTGGACAAAGAAGATCATTTGAAAAATAATTGCAACTCGCGACAGCGTGAAAATCAGTTATTGAATTCAGTTTCCTCAATAGTCTCCGTAGTGCATGCATCATTTCTAATTTTATTAGGTATTTAATCTAAAGTCTAAGATGAAGGTAATATATAAGATTCATAATCCAGATTTCTTTTTGGATCTGTTGAATTTTAAAATAAATTATCTTGATCTCTTAGAATCTGCCTGGTTTCCTTATAAACCATCTATATTTCTTATGTAGCTTCCTATTTCTAGTTTTCTTGGAAAACCGCTCATATTTCTCAGGACCCACGTTGATATTCTCAACCTAGGTTGCTTTATATATTTGTAATGTCTTAAAAAATCAAAATGAATTTCTCGGATAAAGATTACTCACAATCCAGTTCATTCTGGTTCCATCGTTAATCGTCTTCTTGACGCAAGGATATGCATTAAACTAATTATGCCAACGAAACCATTCCAGTGCGACAGCGTCAACATGACCGATCGAATACGCGAACTTCGAGTCAATTCCATCTTGTTTTTAAACATTCCCAAGTACAGCGCCGGCGCCATGCCCTGGGGCAATCCGACTGGTAGTCAGGGGTTCGAACCCCAACGACCCGACGATGGTTACGTTGAAGTGATCGGATTCAGTTCGAGTCATTTGGTAATCATTGGTTGTTTAAATGATTTGTGTCGTTCAAATTGAGCTTATAAGATGGTTAAATGGGAGCTTATAAGATGGTTAAATGGAGCTTATAAGATGGTTAAATGGGAGCTTATAAGATGGTTAAATGGGAGCTTATAAGATGGTCAAATGGAGCTTATAAGATGGTTAAATGGGAGCTTATAAGATGGTTAAATGGGAGCTTATAAGATGGTTAAATGGAGCTTATAAGATGGTTAAATGGGAGCTTATAAGATGGTTAAATGGGAGCTTATAAGATGGTTAAATGGAGCTTATAAGATGGTTAAATGGGAGCTTATAAGATGGTTAAATGGGAGCTTATAAGATGGTTAAATGGGAGCTTATAAGATGGTTAAATGGAGCTTATAAGATGGTTAAATGGGAGCTTATAAGATGGTTAAATGGGAGCTTATAAGATGGTTAAATGGGAGCTTATAAGATGGTTAAATTGAGCTTATAAGATGGTTAAATGGGAGCTTATAAGATGGTTAAATGGGAGCTTATAAGATGGTTAAATGGAGCTTATAAGATGGTTAAATTGAGCTTATAAGATGGTTAAATGGAGCTTATAAGATGGTTAAATGGGAGCTTATAAGATGGTTAAATGGGAGCTTATAAGATGGTTAAATGGGAGCTTATAAGATGGTTAAATTGAGCTTATAAGATGGTTAAATGGAGCTTATAAGATGGTTAAATGGGAGCTTATAAGATGGTTAAATGGGAGCTTATAAGATGGTTAAATGGGAGCTTATAAGATGGTTAAATGGAGCTTATAAGATGGTTAAATGGGAGCTTAGCTCGTATAAGATGGTTAAATGGGAGCTTATAAGATGGTTAAATTGAGCTTATAAGATGGTTAAATGGAGCTTATAAGATGGTTAAATGGAGCTTATAAGATGGTTAAATGGAGCTTATAAGATGGTTAAATGGGAGCTTATAAGATGGTTAAATGGAGCTTATAAGATGGTTAAATGGGAGCTTATAAGATGGTTAAATTGAGCTTATAAGATGGTTAAATGGGAGCTTATAAGATGGTTAAATGGGAGCTTATAAGATGGTTAAATGGGAGCTTATAAGATGGTTAAATTGAGCTTATAAGATGGTTAAATGGAGCTTATAAGATGGTTAAATGGGAGCTTATAAGATGGTTAAATGGGAGCTTATAAGATGGTTAAATTGAGCTTATAAGATGGTTAAATGGAGCTTATAAGATGGTTAAATGGGAGCTTATAAGATGGTTAAATGGGAGCTTATAAGATGGTTAAATTGAGCTTATAAGATGGTTAAATGGAGCTTATAAGATGGTTAAATGGGAGCTTATAAGATGGTTAAATGGGAGCTTATAAGATGGTTAAATGGGAGCTTATAAGATGGTTAAATTGAGCTTATAAGATGGTTAAATTGAGCTTATAAGATGGTTAAATGGGAGCTTATAAGATGGTTAAATTGAGCTTATAAGATGGTTAAATTGAGCTTATAAGATGGTTAAATTGAGCTTATAAGATGGTTAAATGGAGCTTATAAGATGGTTAAATGGAGCTTATAAGATGGTTAAATGGGAGCTTATAAGATGGTTAAATTGAGCTTATAAGATGGTTAAATGGAGCTTATAAGATGGTTAAATGGAGCTTATAAGATGGTTAAATGGGAGCTTATAAGATGGTTAAATTGAGCTTATAAGATGGTTAAATGGGAGCTTATAAGATGGTTAAATGGAGCTTATAAGATGGTTAAATGGAGCTTATAAGATGGTTAAATGGAGCTTATAAGATGGTTAAATGGAGCTTATAAGATGGTTAAATGGGAGCTTATAAGATGGTTAAATGGAGCTTATAAGATGGTTAAATGGAGCTTATAAGATTGTTAAATGGAGCTTATAAGATGGTTAAATGGAGCTTATAAGATGGTTAAATGGGAGCTTATAAGATGGTTAAATTGAGCTTATAAGATGGTTAAATGGAGCTTATAAGATGGTTAAATGGAGCTTATAAGATGGTTAAATTGAGCTTATAAGATGGTTAAATGGAGCTTATAAGATGGTTAAATGGAGCTTATAAGATGGTTAAATTGAGCTTATAAGATGGTTAAATGGAGCTTATAAGATGGTTAAATTGAGCTTATAAGATGGTTAAATTGAGCTTATAAGATGGTTAAATTGAGCTTATAAGATGGTTAAATTGAGCTTATAAGATGGTTAAATGGAGCTTATAAGATGGTTAAATGGGAGCTTATAAGATGGTTAAATGGGAGCTTATAAGACGGTTAAATGGGAGTTTATAAGATGGTTAGATGGTTAAATGGGAGCTTATAAGATGGTCAAGTGCAAAATTTAACCGCAAATTGCAATTAAAAATCGATTCTTGATAACAATACAACGCCTTGAACCGAACGCAGGCCACAGTGCAGATGGGCTGGCACGGGCACCGGATCTGCCAGTGCAAACGGGCGATAATACGCACTAGTCGAATCATTCCCATTCAGGTACGCATACTTGCACAGTTTCTCATAAATGTCATTGAGTCAGATTGGTCCTCATTGAGTCAGATTGGTCTTCATTGAGTCAGATTGGTCTTCATTGAGTCAGATTGGTCTTCATTGAGTCAAATTGGTCTTCATTGAATCAGATTGGTCTTCATTGAATCAGATTGGTCTTCATTGAATCAGATTGGTCTTCATTGAATCAGATTGGTCTTCATTGAATCAGATTGGTCTTCATTGAGTCAGATTGGTCCTCATTGAGTCAGATTGGTCTTCATTGAGTCAGATTGGTCCTCATTGAGTCAGATTGGTCTTCATTGAGTCAGATTGGTCTTCATTGAGTCAGATTGGTCTTCATTGAATCAGATTGGTCCTCATTGAGTCATATTGGTCTTTATTGAGTCAGATTGGTCCTCATTGAGTCAGATTGGTCTTTATTGAGTCAGATTGGTCTTCATTGAGTCAGATTGGTCCTCATTGAGTCAGATTGGTCTTCATTGAGTCAGATTGGTCTTCATTGAGTCAGATTGGTCTTTATTGAGTCAGATTGGTCCTCATTGAGTCAGATTGGTCTTCATTGAGTCAGATTGGTCTTCATTGAGTCAGATTGGTCTTCATTGAGTCAGATTGGTCTTCATTGAGTCAGATTGGTCTTCAAATTAGTCAAATTGGTCTTCATTGAGTCAGATTGGTCTTCAAATTAGTCAAATTGGTCTTCATTGAGTCAGATTGGTCTTCATTGAGTCAGATTGGTCTTCAAATTAGTCAAATTGGTCTTCATTGAGTCAGATTGGTCTTCATTGAGTCAGATTGGTCTTCATTGAGTCAGATTGGTCTTCAAATTAGTCAAATTGGTCTTCATTGAGTCAGATTGGTCTTCATTGAGTCAGATTGGTCTTCATTGAGTCAGATTGGTCTTTATTGAGTCAGATTGGTCCTCATTGAGTCAGATTGGTCTTCATTGAGTCAGATTGGTCTTCATTGAGTCAGATTGGTCTTCATTGAGTCAGATTGGTCTTCATTGAGTCAGATTGGTCCTCATTGAGTCAGATTGGTCTTCATTGAGTCAGATTGGTCTTCATTGAGTCAGATTGGTCTTCATTGAGTCAGATTGGTCTTCATTGAGTCAGATTGGTCTTCATTGAGTCAGATTGGTCTTTATTGAGTCAGATTGGTCTTTATTGAGTCAGATTGGTCCTCAAATGAGTCAGATTGGTATTCAAAATAAGCAAGCAGTTTTTGCCAACAGAACAGCATAACAATGCTACAAAGCAGAATATCCAAAACTTGCGGTCTACACTTAACTCTATTTCTAGCAACTTGTCAGATCTGACTATTCGACTATTTGATTATATTTAGATTGACGGTGAGCCCTGGCGTCTCCAGCCGTCCGTAATTGACATATCGTTGCACAACCAGGCCAACATGATTCAGAAGCCCAAACGGCGGAATAGCATTCCACTGCTGACTGAGTAAGTTGAGATATTTTTTCGATTTTGTTATCTATTATTATACTACTGCTATTGTTAGTAGTTGAATAGGAGCTTATTGTAAAAAAGGCTAAACTATGAAAACCATTTTTATCATAAATTTCAGCCTGTCAATGTAAGACAATTGTGAAATAGAAAAAATAGTTCTTCGTTTTAATTTTGTCTTTCAAACCTGCATGCAGTTGTGTTGTCAAGTGTACATTTGGTTTAGTGGCAAATCGTTTCCTCGAAGCTTTACACACCTTGTGTCTACATGCATACATACTTTACATACCTTGTGACTACATGTATACATACTTTACATACCTTGTGTCTACATGCATACATACTTTACATACCTTGTGACTACATGTATACATACTTTACATACCTTGTGTCTACATGTATACATACTTTACATACATTGTGGCTACATGTATACATACTTTACATACCTTGTGTCTACATGCATACATACTTTACATACCTTGTGACTACATGTATACATACTTTACATACCTTGTGTCTACATGCATACATACTTTACATACCTTGTGACTACATGTATACATACTTTACATACCTTGTGTCTACATGCATACATACTTTACATACCTTGTGACTACATGTATACATACTTTACATACCTTGTGACTACATGTATACATACTTTACATACCTTGTGTCTACATGCATACATACTTTACATACATTGTGTCTACATGCATACATACTTTACATACATTGTGGCTACATGCATACATACTTTACATACATTGTGGCTACATGCATACATACTTTACATACATTGTGGCTACATGTATACATACTTTACATACATTGTGGCTACATGTATACATACTTTACGTAAGTTTCCAAGGTAGCTGGATTGCTTTAGCTTTTTGTAAATCTATTTTCTTCAAAGTTCGGTTCTACTCGACGCGTTTTAACCTTTAGTCGATAGTTTGGAAGCCCCTGATAATTTTCCTTGCTAAGTTTCTTAACATGTGAGAGCTGTGCGAGCCACAGCCTGGTGTTGTAGCTGGCAGTATGTGCCAGCGGCCCAGGCTCGATTCCAAGTGCAGTCACATTAATTTGGAGCTAAATTGGAATCTCGGCTTGGCTCTGTTCGTGCAATTAACGCCATTGAGAGCCAACCCCCCAAGGCGCAGTGCAGTGTACATGCCTAAGGTGTAATAAAGTTAGGGCCGCTGTACACTCCTGTGTGAGTGTGTGACTGCATACGTATCCGCGCGCTTGTGTGCCTGCTCAGGGGAGTCGGCGGAATGGGCAGTAATGCCTCTCGCCGGTTGTGTGCTAATGTCGCTTAAAGTGCGCCAGGGTGCACACAACCCCCTGCTTCTATTAAAAATAACATCGTCAGTCGTAAAAGTAAAGTGAACGTTTTGATTTTGTTGTGTATTTGAATAACAAATGTTGTAACATTTCCATGAATTTCTTCCCGCACAAGAAGATGCTTCTGTCTTAGCTGCTGCCGCGGTGGCTTTCGCAGAAATTCCTATTTTATGTTGGATTTCGATAGCCAAGATCGCCAGGATCGTACGAATTCAACTACTACTACTAATATTAATAAGTGCGATTAAATTGATCATTCTCATTTGGCCTAATGCTGGTTACGTTTGCGCCTATTTAAACAAGAATTAGTCGGAAACCAATTTTGCTGATTAGTTTTTTGTCCAATTTTATTTTTTGTTTGATGGGATTAAGTTAAAGTCGCTAAAACACTACCTTTAATCATCCCTCTATCCGGCAGTCTGGAAAGCTTTTTGACCAATAATAATTAGTTAGAGCGAAAAAAACATTATCTGTAATATTTTACTCAACAAAAATTCAATGATACCCTTTTTCAAATCGTCTTCCTAATGTTTGTCAGAGTCTATGAGTAGTCTGAGTAGTATATGCGAGTAGTAAGCTGGATACAGCAGCACCTCCCGGTCCAGCTGCAGGCTTAGCTGCTGAACTTCCAACTTTAAATATTTAGAGAGTGAAAAAGCACAAATTTTGAACTTTTTGTGAGTTTCAAATTCGCGGCAGAATTTTTTTTGTTTTAACAAATATTTGCGAGCGTAGAATGTGCCATGTAATTCATTCATAAAACCGCTAATTTTTCTAATCAAGCTCTCAAATTTCTGAAGATAAAAGCCGCAAGCCAAGATGTTGAGCAATTTGCGAAGCCAAAAAAAGCGCAAAAAAACTTTATCTATCTAAAGTAGTTAAAGTAATTAAACAAAAATTTCCAGGTCGTTTTTTCAACAAAAAAATTTCATTGTCTTTATTCAAATCATTGAAGCATAAAGTCAATCATTTTAATATATGGAGTTAGTTTCATAATTTCCTGGTATCTCCATAAAGTGCGCACATCTTTTAGAACCAACTAAGCCTTCAAAACCTTTCTTAGAAACGAAGTCATCCGTCTTTCGAATTCTATTTTGACTATTGAGCTCGTAAACATCCGATTATGTGTTGACCCTGAATCTAAAATTGGTTTTTTAAACTTTTACTAATATGGATCGTTTTTTTTCATTATTGCCTACTTATCTAGAATGTGTCAGTAATAGGAACCAAGCTTACATCTAAAATTAAACATTTGATTCTCGATAAGTAAACATGTTTTACATTTACAGTGCGCAACGAATTAAAGCCAGACGTCAATTTGCCAGAAACGTTAGGAAATTTTGTCTGACTCCTATCCCAGCCGAGTAGTAAGGACAGCAGAGATTTTTTAAAATTAACCATGAAGAGTTAATTCAGAATTTTATTGAAATCATAACCAACGTTTTAAACTAAAATTCTGTGTTTAAACATTGTATTTACAGTTTAACAATTTAGCAATACCTTTGTGCGTGACTTCAAAAACTTTCGAAAATCTATCCGACCGCTGTAATGCTCCAATTGTGATTTTTAAAAAAAACATTTTTAGCGACGGGGACTATGGATTCAGTCAGGGGGCCGCACCGAGTAGTCAGCCGCTAATTATGGAACGGCTGCGCATTCAGGTGTCCGTCATCTCCATGACCGATTACGAGAGTCTGCAGTACGACAAGGAAAAGCTGCGCCTAGCTTGTAAGTTTTACCGGAACTTGAAGTTTCATTTTGAGGTTTCTGAGATATTTTTATTAAATTGTTTTTTTTTGCAGCGTACCCTCTGGGTATCATCTTGGTTGAAGTGGACTCGGATCTCGAACACGTTCGAACCCATATTGATCGACTCGCATCGGTAAGCTGTTCTGAATGTAGGTAGTTGTTGCTGTTGTTGAGACGGGGTGCCTAGCAGTGCTGGGGCGTGGATGAGCCCGGAAGAGGATTTGTCGTTGGGGTGGGGGGGGCCTGGGTGGACTCGGTCCTAGCACCGTCCCTGATTCCACTATGGGTTGGCGGTGTCTTAGTCCATAGACATTGAGCTGGTAGCCCCAATTAGGTTTCGCTACCAGGCAATGAGTCCTGGTCCCAATCGTGGCCTCTCGGGCTTCGGCCCCTGGCAGTATGGCCCACTTCAATATCTTAGCGGCAGAGCCCTTCCCTGGGCTGATCCGCGGGGCCCCTAGGCTACCCACCCTCAACAACAACAAGAGGATTGCTGGAAGCAGAGTGGGTCCACCAGGGGTTACTAGACCCGGGCCACTACCTGAGAAATTGGAATCCTCCTTTTCGTAGCACAAGGAAGAGAGCCTAAGCCATAATAGGCAAGATTGGGCTCCATCAAGGGCGAAAATTTTTGGGGGTCTTTACTGCGAAGCTCAGTTCTTAGTCTTAGTTTGTTGTTCAAGTCCGGCCTCCTCAGAGAACATCATCCACTGACGCAAAATACCCTTTGGACAGGGTCGCTGTAGGCAGCCGAAAGAGATCGATTGCACCACCGGGCGGTGCCGCAGACAGGTGTAATAGCCTGTCGCCAAGGCCGCCGAAAGCATTTCCACAGCCTAGGATCCCCGAATTCCTGGCGGGTTCCACTGGCAGGGTACCAGCTTCTGAGGCACAAGCCTTCTAGGTGGTCCATTTACCAGCTCTCAACTCAAGTAGGTTCACCTAGCGCAATGGTAGCTCAAAGCCGCTAACCAGCAATGCAAGATCACCAGTCAGAAGCCCCATGCTGCACCACAACCCTCCGGGCTTAGTACGCCAACTCTGGCAATCTCAAAAAGACCGTCTTTAATGTAGGTAGTTACGACAGCCTAAAAAATAACTCGTCTAACTAACAAGCTTTCAAAGCAATGAAAATATTATAGTTGATAGCAAGTCAACTTTACATGTTTTCCTTTTGATATTTTGTTTTAAGCTCTGTAGTTCCTTTTCGATTACTAAAATTTTAATTGTGGAAAAATATCGTTTAAAGGACACCTGCTTGATCACGCAAACCGGAAAATCTCGACTGTCAAACAACTGGGTCTTTCTAGACTGTAAGTAAACACTGTTTAAAATTTGTCAGTTTTTATGAATAGCTAATATTAAAACAAGCGTGATTAATCTGTGCACTGTGTCCCACAGCCACCACAGCTGAACGATTCTTCCGAATTGACAAGCAGCAAGAGTCGTTGCACTTCATCACGGACATCAGCTCGGAAGATCTGTACGTTCTGGACCCGGAGCTGATCACTGGCAGCTCTGACGAACGACTGTTCCCAGTTGAGCGGGTGCACAGCGAGGAAACTCTGCCAAAGATGCTAGTCCATAGCCCGGATATTGAGGTTGCAGCCAGTCCCGATCCCGACTATCGCTGCTCCAGGTAAGTAAGCCTTGGTTAATTAATTCCTGGTTTTGTTAATATTTAGTAAGAAAATAAACGTCAACACAAACATAAAAAGTAAACCTTGTTTAATTCTAGCCAACGCGTTTCGTCAAACACTAGACGTCGTCAGGGCAAATTCACTCAACCTAAGATCATACCACCAATATATTTAAGCAAAAATCACTGTACAATCCAGAGGCGGGTCAAATCAGTCCGGTAGAATTAAGAAAGTGCCAAGTACACAACAAAGTGAGAGAGAAAAAAAAAATAAATAGGCACGGCTCTGCTCACAGTACTCTTAGCTCACGCTCCACCCCATTGCCAGCAAGCTGCACATTCAGGTTGGGTTTGTGCATTCTGATATACGAAGCTTCGATAATCTTAAGCTTATGGTCAAATTTGCACCCATCCAGCACTTTAAAGAGCTGAATCGGTTCACCATCACAGCATTTTTTACAAACAAGCAGATGGTCATTAATCGCAGAGCTTTTTAGCCAATGTTCCCTAGCTCTAGTGTGCAGGTGTCGCTTCGTTTTTCCAATATAGGAAACGCTCTGATCCTCAGAGCAGCGAAATTGGTAAACAACACCAGCCCTTAGAGCAAGTGGAACAGCTGACTTGAGCCTGCTAGCATAGCGACCGATCTTTTCGGTGCGAAACACAATCCTAACGGTGCACTTAAGCCATTTGCTAAACGTTTTCTCAAGTTTTTTCCTGAAGTCAAGCGAAGCGTTGCCAAAAAAAGGGAGAACCAACAGAGCGTCCCAAGAATCTATCTCCGGTTGCCTGGGTCTCGCATCGCTGGAAAATTTCAGCGCTGGAAAAAGATAGATTCTGGAAAAAAATGGCTTAAGTGCACCGTTAGGATTGTGTTTCGCACCGAAAAGATCGGTCGCTATGCTAGCAGGCTCAAGTCAGCTGTTCCACTTGCTCTAAGGGCTGGTGTTGTTTACCAATTTCGCTGCTCTGAGGATCAGAGCGTTTCCTATATTGGAAAAACGAAGCGACACCTGCACACTAGAGCTAGGGAACATTGGCTAAAAAGCTCTGCGATTAATGACCATCTGCTTGTTTGTAAAAAATGCTGTGATGGTGAACCGATTCAGCTCTTTAAAGTGCTGGATGGGTGCAAATTTGACCATAAGCTTAAGATTATCGAAGCTTCGTATATCAGAATGCACAAACCCAACCTGAATGTGCAGCTTGCTGGCAATGGGGTGGAGCGTGAGCTAAGAGTACTGTGAGCAGAGCCGTGCCTATTTATTTTTTTTTTCTCTCTCACTTTGTTGTGTACTTGGCACTTTCTTAATTCTACCGGACTGATTTGACCCGCCTCTGGATTGTACAGTGATTTTTGCTTAAATATATTGGTGGTATGATCTTAGGTTGAGTGAATTTGCCCTGACGACGTCTTGTGTTTGACGGGGCGCGTTGGCTAGAATTAAACAAGGTTTACTTTTTATGTTTGTGTTGACGTTTATTTTCTTACTATTTGTTCGACGAGCGACACTTCCACAATTGATAATATTTATACTAGGAGTAAAGTGCTACTATTCTTTAAGCAGTTCTAATGCATGCTTGATAAATTTGTTTAAATTGCGCGAGTGAAACAGTTTACTATTGAAAGTAAACTTGCATGTTTATTAACTTATAGCATGGTTTTTCGATAGAAAAAGTACATGTATTGAATCTTATCGGCTTTTGAAATTAGTCTGCATAAATTTATCCTATTTTAACCTTTTCTGCATGCGACAAGTGTATAGCTTGTCGTACTTTACCTAATATAAATATTTCTAAATATATACTACTTAACATTCGAAGGCTATTTAATTTTTTCGCTAATAAATTTAATGCACTAGCACTATATTAATCATCATCTTTTCTAATCAGGTTATTGTATTAATTTAAATTTTGTGCGTTCTATATATTTACTTACACAACGACACGTTGTTGCACTTATTGCGTTTAAAACGGATTTTCCGCGGAAATTCCGCGGTTTTTCCTTGTCTTAAATCACCTATACGAATATGTACAAATATATGTAGGCCATCAGCCAGAAAGGGCAGCGAGGCGGTTGCCAATCCGCCCCCTTCGGCTGGCTTGCGTCTTCGCTTGCGTCGAGCCACCGCCATTTCGGACAATTTTCTGGCCAAAACAACCGAACAGCAAGAGAAGCCGGCTTATTCGAGGTTGGGAAAGAAAGGGTTGCTCGTGAGATAGAGGCTTGCTAGTGTTGGAGAGTGAATGTATCGATTGTGTTATGTGTCATAACCTCACTTTTCTGTCTATTTATGCCGCCATGTGAACTCTGGTATAGCAAGTAATGAAGTTCCAGTATCTAAAATGATAAATTATTAAGATTCGAAAAGTCTAATTATTGTAATGACTATTTGGGAATGACTCTCAAGGTCACTTTGAATGAAAGCACGCCACTGCCTCGTGGAATTATCTCAGATGTCCGCACAACACCAAGCAGTGAAGTGATTTCAATGTGACCTTGATAGAATTTCCAGCATTTAGAAACCGACGGAAAAACATTTCAATGTCACCTGAGTTCACATGTCAGAATCAGAATAATGTCACTGTTTTGCCTAGTTGGTTGTGTCATCTGACTTTTTTATTCATTTTGTTTTGATTAATTGATAATTAGTCAAAGCGCTTGCTGTTATTGTGACGTTAAATTTTACGTGTCCGTACATGTACTTGTAACTTGTGACGTACTTTTCGATTTGTCGCTGCATAGTTTAGATAGTTTAGCGCATGCGTACGCTGGGGGGCCGTAGCCCAGCGGTAGCGCAGCTGCTCTGGTGTGCCAGCGACCCAGGCTCGATTCCAAGTGCAGCCACATTAATTTGGGGCTGAATTAGAATTTCGGCTTGGCTCGCTTGTGCAATTAACGCCATTGAGAGCCAACCCCCCAAGGCGCAGTGAAGTGTACATGCCTAACGATAATATAAAGTTAGGGCCGCTGTACACTCCTGTGTGAGTGTGTGCCTGCGTAACGTATCCGCGCGCTTGTATGCCTGCTCAGGGGAGTCGGCGGAATGGGCAGTAATGCCTCTCGCCGGTTGTGTGCCAATGACGCTTAAATTGCGCCAGGGTGCACACAACCCCCCTGCCTCTAATAAAAAAGGCCAATTTAAACAGATAAGGAAATTAAAGTTCTGGGACTATAAAACCGAGCAAATGTACATTCATCTAAGAGCAGTTGTTGGTTCTCATCAACTTAAGGAATAAGGGCGAGGGTTTTTATTACCCCCAATGTACATTACATGCTTGTATATTGGAGATTAATTGCAAGATAAAAACAAGTGTACAACGTATCTTGGGTTGTTGGTAAGACATAATAATTAGGCTTAATGCGATATATTTTAAGTTTTAGTGGGTGTTTAATTTTACAAATGAAATTAATTAAACTTGTGCATCAAAAGTTATTGGATGGCTTAAAGTGTACATTAATGCAATCTACATAAGAGCATTTTATTTTACCAAAATACATGTACGTTAAGGACTTGAATCACAGACCATTCTAATAGATTGAAGTACGAACGCGAAAATGAAGAAAAACGCAATTTAATTTTCCTGACAAACGCTACAATTGATACTATAGCTATTGATAAATAGGAGCGCTAAATGCACACTTGTCACGTGATCCAAACGAATTTTTTTGTCTTATCACTGTTTATCAGTGGCGGCGCAGGGGGGGGGGGGGCGGGGGGGGCGGGCTGCCCCTGGGTGACCACCCCTCACCACCCTCAGGGGGTGACCACCCCCAGGGGGTGACCACCCACTTAAAAAAAATTGGTACTTTCGTCTTTACCATATTTTTTCAAAAGTGTGGTCACCCCATGGGGCATGGGGGTGGTCACCTGAGACCTCAGGGGGTGGTCACCCGGTAGGGCCTGTAGGCTGTAAGGGTGGTCACCCTTTGAGGGCGAACCGCGAACTGGGCCTGGGCGATAACGAATCCTAACGATTTTGGAAAGCTTTTTCTTTTTTTTTTGATAATTTTTTCTGGGGGTGACCACCCAGCCGGGGGGGTGACCACCCAACCACCGCCCCCCCCCCCCAGCTGGAGGTCCTGCGCCGCCACTGCTGTTTATTATTGTACTTACAGTCCTGCTTGTAAACTTCACAGCTCGTCGTGTATAATGTCACAAATGCAAAGAGCACCATTCACTAGCATATTTGTCTTATATGTTCTCTGTTTGGAAACTATTTTTGTTGCAGATCTTAATTTATATAGTCTAGAAATCAATTAAATAAATCTAATGGCTAATGTTTGTTTGTTTGCGTTCTAAGTCTAGGGAAAATACTTTTTGGCGTTATTAGATATTCCTGAGTGGGACCATCGACAAAGTGTTGCGCTGTTACGCAGTCTCAAGTACCACAAAATGCATAGCTACTCACAAACGTCCCATATACTCCTGTGTCTAGTAATTTAGATAAACCTGTTTCAACTAATCATTGGTATAAATTATCAAAATTATAGTTATTCTTGCTTGCTGTTTTGAGGATTTTTCATCAGACCATCCACCTCGTTCCGCGTCCTTGGGAAACCCCAGTTTATTGGCTAATTAAAATTTTCCATCTTTCAATTATCCGCCTGACTCCGCGTCCTTGGGGAAACCCCAGTTTATTGGCTAATAGATTTTAAATCCATCCATCCCCCTCACCCCGCGTCCTTGGGGAAACCCCAGTTTATTGGCTAATAGATTTTAAATCCATCCATCCCCCTCACCCCGCGTCCTTGGGGAAACCCCAGTTTATTGGCTAATAGATTTTAAATCCATCCATCCCCCTCACCCTGCGTCCTTGGGGAAACCCCAGTTTATTGGCTAATAGATTTTAAATCCATCCATCCCCCTCACCCTGCGTCCTTGGGGAAACCCCAGTTTATTGGCTAATAGATTTTAAATCCATCCATCCCCTCACCCTGCGTCCTTGGGGAAACCCCAGTTTATTGGCTAATAGATTTTAAATCCATCCATCCCCCTCACCCTGCGTCCTTGGGGAAACCCGAGTTTATTGGCTAAAAGATTTTCGATCCTCCAACTATCAGCCTCACTCCACGTCCTTGGGGAAACCCCAGTTTATTGGCTAAAGTATTTAGCCGTTCTATCCACAATGCTCCGCTTCAAAAGCCCCGGTTGCTTAGCTACAGAACTTTTTCCCTTCCATTCCATGCAACTCTACCCAATCAACTTCCGCCATAATCACAGCTCGGAGCCCGGCTCGCCAGACTCTGACAACGCCGCGGCCGTCGGTCCCCCAGTCGGCCAGCTAGTGCGCAGGCGCAACAGTTTCCTATCGGCTATGAATAAAAATCTTATCGAAGCTTGCAAACGCGGCTCGCTAGACAAAATGCGATCGCTCAGAGACGAGGGCGCGGATCTGTGCGCCGCCGATGGAGCCGGCATGACCTGTCTGCATCATGCGACTCGCTTCGGCTACAAGGACATTGTTGCCTATCTCATAGAGAATGGTGAGAGATCTTATTTTTTTATAAACTTGACATTTTATATACACCTTTCTACTTATATTAGGAGTAAACGAGACAAAATTACCTAATAAATTCAGGCCCGCCGCAGCTATTAGACATGATCGACACAGAGAAAGGTCAAACTGCCCTACACAAGGCTAGCTGGTATCAGCGAAGGCAGATCTGTCATCTGTTGGTGCAGGCGGGAGCCAGTCTGACCATTACAGATTTCTCCGGCCTGACGCCGAGACAGCAGGCGCAGCGGGCTGAGGACAGCGAGCTGGCACTGTGGCTTGAGAGTGAGTCAATAATGACCCCCATCGTGAGCAAGTCGGAAGGGTCCTACCTGTTCAATTCTAAATGCCATAATGTGATATTCTCTATGGCCTGCTACCCCAACCCCCATTCTTATTATCTATGGCCTGCTACCCCACTCCCCATTCTTATTATCTATGGCCTGCTACCCCACTCCCCATTCTTATTATCTATGGCCTGCTACCCCACCCCCATTCTTATTATCTATGGCCTGCTACTCCACTCCCCATTCTTATTATCTATGGCCTGCTACCCCACTCCCCATTCTTATTATCTATGGCCTGCTACCCCACTCCCCATTCTTATTATCTATGGCCTGCTACCCCACTCACTATTCTAATTATCCATGGCCTGCTACCCCACCCCATTCTTATTATCTATGGCCTGCTACCCTACCCCCATTCTTATTATCTATGGCCTGCTACCCCAACCCCCCAATCTTATTATCTATGGCCTGCTACCCCACTCCCCATTCTTATTATCTATAACCTGCTACCCCACTCCCCATTCTTATTATCTAAGGCCTGCTACCCTTGCCAAAATGGTGCTATTTCTAGGAAAAGCAACAAAAACCATTTTTCGTATTGCAGCTCAGGAGCACATGCAGCTGGTCAAGAAGGAGAACCAGGAGACTGAAGTCTGATTTGCTAGTACATTTAATCGTTGTTTATTGATCGGCTTTTTTCTACCCATTTGAGTCCTTCGTGTCCTTGACGTCATAGCACTGACACTCTGGTATTACTGGCCGATACAAAAATCAAATCTTTTGAGATTTTCGGCTCAATAATATTCTAGGATATCATATAATTTTTTTCATTTTTATTCGAGCATTATTGTTTTATTTAGCATTGCACTATTTGCTGTGTTTGAGTTGCTTCCTCGGTTTCGGGAAATTCTTATTACTCTCAGATAGAACCATATTTTATAGAGGTGAAGCTAAAATTCTGAGAGTAACTCTTACAATTGCTAATTAGACGTACAATTTGCCGTTGCTAAGCGGAATTCCCCGTTGCTAAGTGGAATTCCCCGTTGCTAAGCAGAAATCCACGTTGCTAAGTGGGATTCCCCGTTGCTAAGTGGAATTCCCCGTTGCTAAGCAGAACTCCCCGTTGCTAAGTGGAATTCGCCCTGTTGCTAAGTTAAATTCCCCGTTGCTAAGCAGAACTCCCTGTTGCTAAGCCAAACTCGCCGTTACTAAGTAGACTTCTCCGTTACTAAGCCAAACCCTCATTGCCGAGCAGAACCGCCGTTACTAAGCCGAACTCCTCGTTGCTAAGCCAGACTACCGTTGCTAAGCCAAACTCCCGTTGCTAAGTAGAATTATCCCTTGCTAAGCCGAATCCCCCGTTACTAAGCTGAACTCCCCGTTACTAAGCCGAACCTTCCGTTGCTAAGCAGAACCCCCGTTGCTGAGCAGGACCCCCGTTGCTAGGTGGAACTCTCAGTTGCTAAGCAGAACCCCCGTTGCTAAGCCAAACTACCGTTGCTAAGCCAAACTCTCCGTTGCTAAATAGAATTCTCCGTTGCTAAATAGAATTCTCCGTTGCTAAGTAGAATTCTCCGTTGCTAAGTAGACTTCTCCGTTACTAAGCCGAACTCCCCGTTGCTAAGCCGAACTCCCCGTTGCTAAGCCAAACTCCCCGTTGCTAAGCCAAACTCCCCGTTGCTAAGCAGAAATTTCTATTGATTAACTAGTAGTCGTTGTTGCTAAGTGAAAATCCCGTTGCTAAACGAAGCTCCCAGTTGCGAAGCGCACTGGACTGATTGAAGGCCAGTTGTCATATCTGCTTGTTCCATTTCCTACATTTTTCTTTGACTTTTGCCAGATTCTGATTGTATTGTTACTAAATCTTTATCTGTAAATTATTTCGTGTGTTTTTTTAGCTTTGTTGTCAGCTGTTTCTGAACTAAGTCGTTTTCTGAACTAGCTACTTAGCTTAGTAACCATGGACGAAAATTGTCGTAGTGAAGTGAAAATAATTATTTTGCTTTTATTTTAACAATACTTTGCTTGTATTATTATGTTTTTAAAAGAAATCATTGCGCGTGTAAGACTAGTTTCGTGTGCCACCCAATCACTGCAACTTTTTTAATGCACTGGTTTTAATGGATTTGCAGTTCTCAGCAGGATAAGGTATACTTATAGTTGTGAAAAAGCGTTTACATGTATCATGTTTCTTACCGCGCGGTTTTGCATTTATATTCTTTAACTACTGGACTTTATCAGGTCATACTTCTCTGAAAGTTCACGGCTCGCTCGAGCCCTTGCAGTAGTCAGGGGTCGCTTGCTATCGTTCTAGAAGTTTAGGGGTCGCTTGACCTCCCCCTCAGAAGTTCAAGGGTCGCTTGACCCCCCCCCTTAGTAGTTCAGGGGTCGCTTGACCTCCCCCTCAGTAGTTCAAGGGTCGCTTGACCTCCCACTCAGTAGTTAAGGGGTCGCTTGACCTCCCACTCAGTAGTTCAGGGGTCGCTTGACCTCCCACTCAGTAGTTAAGGGGTCGCTTGACCTCCCACTCAGTAGTTCAAGGGTCGCTTGACCTCCCACTCAGTAGTTCAGGGTCGCTTGACCTCCCACTCAGTAGTTCAAGGGTCGCTTGACCTCCCACTCAGTAGTTCAGGGGTCGCTTGACCTCCCCCTCAGTAGTTCAAGGGTCGCTTGACCTCCCACTCAGTAGTTCAAGGGTCGCTCGCTTGACCTCCCCCTTAGTCAGTAGTTAAGGGGTCGCTTGACCTCCCCCTTAGTAGTTCAGGGTCGCTTGACCTCCCACTCAGTAGTTCAGGGGTCGCTTGACCTCCCACTCAGTAGTTCAAGGGTCGCTTGACCTCCCCTCAGTAGTTCAAGGGTCGCTTGAGTAGTTCAGGGGTCGCTTGACCTCCCCCCTTAGTAGTTCAGGGGTCGCTTGTCCCCCTCTTAGTAGTTCAGGGGTCACAACCTCCCCAATAGTACAAGGGTCACTTGACCTCTCCCCTTCCGAGTAAATTTGAATTATTGTGTGTAACTTTACAGGGTCAATAATCTAATATGTGCACTTTTATCGTTAGTGCACTGGCTCCTCTAGAATTTAAAAGTGCATTATTAGTCTGCACAGATAGTTTAGTAGGGTACCTATTCCGCGTGTGTTAGCATTATTTAGAATTTTTATTGTGTGCAAATCACTAAATATTATTCCGTGCCATTGTAATGCAAATTGTAAGAGAATTATTTCTAATCATGGCAATATTGTCAGACGTTTTTAAAAACCTAAATATTGACATTAATTTGTATTCACTTTGCCCAGTTCCAATTTCTCTTGGCAATTAATTTTTTGTATTTGAAAGGGTTTCTATAAATATTTTACTGCGATAATTCTATTTATATCCGATATAAATTTATTGCAATCTTATTCATTTTTAACTCGTGTCTCACACAACTGAGAGAGCAAATATTATTTTGTTATATTTGCGATTTTTAAACGGATTTTTATTAATAATAATAATAACTCTATACTACTACTTCAGTGTGTCCGTATATTTTGCGAATATATATGCCTAAATGGTTAATCAGCTGTCTGTAAGAGCGCGCTGACTGACCTGAGTTGACAGCTGTTGTGTTGCGCGTCTGGTCGCTTATTTTGAGAAACGAATTTAAACAAAATGTTTTCCTTGTCTCTCTTCATTTTTGTGAGGTTTTTCAGCTTGCAAACTGAATATTGGCGGGGCTGTTTTACGATTTGGAAATGTCAAGCCTCTGAAAGTCACCTCTTCATGGCACAGTTTCTGGTGCGGGCGCCCCTGGTGCTAAAGCCCATGGTGCTAAAGCCCTTGGTGCTAAAGCCCCTGGTGGTAAAGCCCCTGGTGCTATAGACCCTGGTGCTATAGACCCTGGTGCTAAAGCCCCTGGTGCTAAAGCCCCTTGGTGCTAAAGCCCCTGGTGCTAAAGCCCTTTGTGGTAAAGCCTTGGTGCTAAAGCCCCTGGTGCTAAAGCCCATGGTGCTAAAGCCCCTGGTGCTAAAGCCACTAGTGCTAAAGCCCTGGTGCTAAAGCCCTTGGTGCTAAAGCCCCTGGTGCTAAAGCCCTGGTGCTAAAGCCCCTGGTGCTAAAGCCCCTGGTGCCCTGGTGCTAAAGCCCTGGTGCTAAACCCTGGTGCTGAAGCCCTGGTTCTAAAGCGACATCTGACAATCAATCAAACGTGTCGTGAGCTCAGCGCACAGAAAAACAAAGAAGTTTGGCAGTAATGAGGGAGGCCCTGTCATATAGTAAAGAATCAATTACATTTGACTCGGCAGGGTCAAACAAAAAGAGTGCGCCCACCCTACAGTATGTTGTCCAATTCTGTTTAGCTATCAACCAGCTGCTTAGCTCGACTGCATGGGCGGTGCGATGACACATGCAGCGCGTGGGCGTATTTTTTTTAGTGAGAAACTGCTCTCGCTTTCTTGCGTATAGATAAAATCCCATGCCTTCAGTGGACATTTCTTCCCTTTAATTGACTGGTTGCACAGCTTGGCCATGTGCGTGGGAGGCTGGCACTTTGGGAGCTCTTTCAACAGCAGTGTCAACTTCATCCCATTCCTTTGATCCCCTCTTTGTCGCCTCCTTGTCTCAACTATCTTGTCTATCCCGTCTCATCCGTCTGCTCACCCCTCTGCCCAATACTCTGCTACATCCTGTCTGTTTCATCCTCTGCTTCATCCTCTGCTTCATCCTCTGCTTTATCCTCTGCTTTATCCTCTGCTTCATCCTCTGCTTTATCCTCTGCTTCATCCTCTGCTTTATCCTCTGCTTCATCCTCTGCTTTATCCTCTGCTTTATCCTCTGCTTCATCCTCTGCTTTATCCTCTGCTTCATCCTCTGCTTTATCCTCTGCTTCATCCTCTGCTTTATCCTCTGCTTTATCCTCTGCTTCATCCTCTGCTTTATCCTCTGCTTTATCCTCTGCTTCATCCTCTGCTTCATCCTCTGCTTCATCCTCTGCTTCATCCTGTGTGTCTCATCCTCTGCTTTATCCTCTGCTTTATCCTCTGCTTTATCCTCTGCTTCATCCTCTGCTTCATCCTCTGCTTCATCCTGTGTGTCTCATCCTCTGCTTCATCCTGTGTGTCTTATCCTCTGCTTCATCCTGTGTGTCTCATCCTCTGCTTCATCCTGTGTGTCTCATCCTCTGCTTCATCCTGTGTGTCTCATCCTCTGCTTCATCCTGTGTGTCTCATCCTCTGCTTCATCCTGTGTGTCTCATCCTCTGCTTCATCCTGTCTGTCTCATCCTCTGCTTCATCCTGTGTGTCTCATCCTCTGCTTCATCCTCTGCTTCATAAATCGTGACTTTGACAATCGGCACTGTGTGTCTCATCCTCTGCTTCATCCTGTCTGTCTCATCCTCTGCTTCATCCTGTCTGTCTCATCCTCTGCTTCATCCTGTCTGTCTCATCCTCTGCTTCATCCTGTGTGTCTCATCCTCTGCTTCATCCTGTGTGTCTCATCCTCTGCTTCATCCTGTCTGTCTCATCCTCTGCTTCATCCTGTGTGTCTCATCCTCTGCTTCATCCTGTGTGTCTCATCCTCTGCTTCATCCTGTGTGTCTCATCCTCTGCTTCATCCTGTGTGTCTCATCCTCTGCTTCATCCTGTGTGTCTCATCCTCTGCTTCATACTGTGTGTCTCATCCTCTGCTTCATCCTGTGTGTCTCATCCTCTGCTTCATCCTGTGTGTCTCATCCTCTGCTTCATCCTGTCGGTTTCATCCTCTACTTCATCCTGTGTGTCTCATCCTCTGCTTCATCCTGTGTGTCTCATCCTCTGCTTCATCCTGTCTGTCTCATCCTCTGCTTCATCCTCTGCTTCATCCTGTGTGTCTCATCCTCTGCTTCATCCTCTGCTTCATCCTGTGTGTCTCATCCTCTGCTTCATCCTCTGCTTCATCCTGTGTGTCTCATCCTCTGCTTCATCCTCTGCTTCATCCTGTGTGTCTCGTCCTCTGCTTCATCCTGTGTGTCTCATCCTCAGCTTCATCCTCTGCTTCATCCTGTGCGTCTCATCCTCTGCTTCATCCTGTCTGTCTCATCCTCTGCTTCATCCTCTGCTTCATCCTGTGTGTCTCATCCTCTGCTTCATCCTCTGCTTCATCCTGTCTGTCTCATCCTCTGCTTCATCCTCTGCTTCATCCTGTGTCTCATCCTCTGCTTCATCCTGTGTGTCTCATCCTCTGCTTCATCCTGTGTGTCTCATCCTCTGCTTCATCCTGTGTGTCTCATCCTCTGCTTCATCCTGTGTGTCTCATCCTCTGCTTCATCCTGTGTGTCTCATCCTCTGCTTCATCCTGTGTGTCTCATCCTCTGCTTCATCCTGTGTGTCTCATCCTCTGCTTCATCCTGTGTGTCTCATCCTCTGCTTCATCCTGTGTGTCTCATCCTCAGCTTCATCCTCTGCTTCATCCTGTGTGTCTCAACCTCTGCTTCATCCTGTGTGTCTCATCCTCTGCTTCATCCTGTGTGTCTCATCCTCTGCTTCATCCTGTCTGTCTCATCCTCTGCTTCATCCTCTGCTTCATCCTGTGTGTCTCATCCTCTGCTTCATCCTGTGTGTCTCATCCTCTGCTTCATCCTGTGTGTCTCATCCTCTGCTTCATCCTGTGTGTCTCATCCTCTGCTTCATCCTGTGTGTCTCATCCTCTGCTTCATCCTGTATGTCTCATCCTCTGCTTCATCCTGTGTGTCTCATCCTCTGCTTCATCCTGTGTGTCTCATCCTCTGCTTCATCCTGTGTGTCTCATCCTCTGCTTCATCCTGTGTGTCTCATCCTCTGCTTCATCCTGTGTGTCTCATCCTCTGCTTCATCCTGTGTGTCTCATCCTCTGCTTCATCCTGTGTGTCTCATTCTCTGCTTCATCTTGTGTGTCCCACCCTTTTTCTCATCCTCTGCTACACCCTCTGTCTCACTCTGTCTCATCCTCTGTCTTACCCTCTATCTCATTGTTTGTCCTTTCCTTTGCCGCACCGCAGAAACGCTACAACCCTGCACTTTTATATATTGACGGTAAATCTAGGCCAAACAATTATAAGGTATGACTAA
>NIVC01002753.1:45000-65540 GCA_002269645.1 Macrostomum lignano
GAGTGATAGATAGATAGATAGATAGATAGATAGACAGATAGATAGATAGATAGATGGATAGATAGATAGATAGATACATACATACATACATACATAGATAGATAGATAGATAGATAGATAGATAGATAGATAGATAGATAGATAGATAGATAGATAGATAGATAGATAGATAGATAGATAGATAGATAGATAGATAGATAGATAGATAGATAGATAGATAGATAGATAGACACTTTACATACATACATACATGCATGCATACATACATACATACATAAATATCCAGATGCATACATATACACAAGCTATAGATAGACTAGAGCATATATAAACACAAAATGAGGGCAGAGTATGTGGCGCACTGATGGCAATTTCCAGACATTTGAAAATGGGCCTGCGCGATGTAAATTGCCTCTGTCGTGGTCCCTTCTTTCTCTCTCTCATCCCTTTCCCCTGCCTCCTCTCAGGCTCTCGAAAAGCGTCCCCCTCTCTCTCCTGTCCCTCTGCACTGTCGCATCCTCAATTGATTGCAAATATTCGAAAAAGTCGAGTTATAACCGCTCACGCAGCACTGCACAGGCTCTGGGGGAGAGCTTAGATAGATCCCTCCAATTTCACCTCTCGGGGATACCGCAGTCTCCTAAGGGGTGCAGCGGCTGGGAACCTACTACCACCCCTTTGCCCGTCAGTCCTCAAGTGTTACTTACGGCCTTCGTTCCGTCAGCCAACAAAAGTGCAAGTTATAATCCATCTCTTTACATCATATAGATTGTGAAAGGACAGGAACTTTGGTTGGTGTGCGCCAATTTGTAGCTTTTCGAGTTAACTTTCACTTCGTGGCTATAATTACATATAATTATGGTGCCCCTGGTCCTATAGACCCTGGTGCTATAGACCCTGGTGCTAAAGCCCCTGGTGCTAAAGCCCTTGGTGCTAAAGCCCCTGGTGCTAAAGCCCCTGGTGCTAAAGCCCTTGGTGCTAAAGACCCTGGTGCTAAAGCCTTGGTGCTAAAGCCCTTGGTGCTAAAGCCACTGGTGCTAAAGCCCTTGGTGCTAAAGACCCTGGTGCTAAAGCCTTGGTGCTAAAGCCCTTGGTGCTATAGACCTTGGTGCTAAAGCCCTTGGTGCTAAAGACCCTGGTGCTAAAGCCTTGGTGCTAAAGCCCCTGGTGCTAAAGCCCTTGGTGCTAAAGCCCCTGGTGCTATAGACCTTGGTGCTAAAGCCCCTGGTGCTAAAGCCCTTGGTGCTAAAGCCCTTGGTGCTAAAGCCCCTGGTGCTATAGACCTTGGTGCTAAAGCCCCTGGTGCTTAAGACCTTTGCTTAACTTCTGTGACACTTGATAGCTTGGAGCTAAGCTGGTTTACCTGCTGCTCATGTGTGTTGGTGCGTCTGCATGTATTTGCGGCTATAAATCTAGAACAAGCATATTATAAATAGGTACGACTTAAGAATCAAAGAAGATAGGAGCGTAAAGGCAGCTGCATGAGGTACCTCGAGTGGAACACAAATAAACGAACAACCATCTGCTCTCCCAAGTGCACTAAAAAGCGCTTTCCCATGCACAGTGCAGTATTGCACAGGTTAACTCTCCATCTCTCTTTGATCCCTAACATCCCTTTATGGTAATCTATACTTTCTGGGCCAGGCATATAGGCTAAGCTTAAAGGTTTCTATCCCAATTTTGGACTTTTTCCAAATCCCTCTAATATCTGACTCCCCCCTCACCCTCTCTTTGCTGTGCCACGAGGATTGCATTTCTTTGGAGAGATTTGCTCGTTTTCTCCTCTCTGCCTCTCCAAACGTCATGCCCTGCCTGTGTACAAACACTGATAAGAGGGAGAGGGTTGGGGTAGAGAGAGTGAGTGTGTGTGCGAGGAGTTGTGAGGATCATCATTAGTACTGTAAGTGTGCACCCAACCTACGCTTCGTTTGTACGCCTATATACGCCGCAGTGTACACCATGGGTGCCCGACTGGATGAACGTCCTCTTTTAAAGTTACAAGACCAGCAACAATGCCCTTTCATTTCGCTTTCCCCCTCCTAGACAGAAAATTATCCTAAAATAGACAACAGCAGGACGAAGGGAAAAAGATCCCCCAGATATTGGGGATGTATATGGGTAACGGAATGGGAAACTCTGGTAGCTTGCTTTTACAAGTGTTTTTTGTCTTGGATTTACCAGCGGGTCTCCATACTTAATCTAGATCACCATCCATGTAGGAAACATGATCCCTATCTAAAATACATGATCCTCATCTTAAACACATGATCCTTCAACACATGATTCTTATCTGAAACATATGATCCTACATAAATCACCTCTAGCACAAACTATTCAACTTATTACCATCTAAAACACATTGTCCTATATGACATACCTCTAAGACACATGATCTCCATCTAAAACACTTGGTGGTACGTGATCTACTTCTAGAACATATGATGCACATCTGAAACACTCGATGCTACGTGATGTACCTCTAGGACACATGATCTGCACACCCATTGTTCTGATCCCATTTCTACAGGCAGGCACCTGGCCCGGCACCTGAACATCTCATCCACATCAGACACCGAAGTACTGTTCCTGACGTCCAGCCACAATAATCGAAGCGGAGTCTGTGCAGTCAGAATGCTCCAAGTCGATCAGCTTCTCGATTTGATCCTGGACGATTGTCGTCAAGGCCGTCCGCAGGCACTCTATGGCCCGACCTACCTGCGCGATGAGCTGCCCTGCTCGCAGGTGAACGGAGCCTCGGGTTCGGGAGGCGCCTCGTCCAGTGCTCGAGGCATCTGGGCGGGCATCGTGAGCGCCAATCCTGACAGGGTGATTCGAGCTCCGTTTATGGCCGAAGTTCCCGAGCCTGCGGACGAAGTTACAGCCGTTGCTTCGGTGGCTACAAGACGTGGAGATCAGCTGATCTACTCTGGCACCCTGCTGGGCAGTCTGCTTGGATATCGGATTGACAGCTCGATTTCTTCTTTGCCAAAGATGGCCTTCTTTCAGACTCAAATCGGGCAGAAGCCAATCCTTGCGGTTCGGACTGGAGAGGATCGTCTGCTTGCGTTGACTGAGTCGCAGGTGAGCTTGAGGTTGAATTATCAATGGTGGATTTAGCAAATAAGGGGTAGATAGATGAAAAATAGGATGGTAGATCGATGGACAATAGGATGGTAGATCGATGGACAATAGGATGGTAGATCGATGGACAATAGGATGATAGATAGATGGACAATAGGATGGTAGATAGATGGACAATAGGATGGTAGATAGATGGAAAATAGGATGGTAGATAGATGGACAATAGGATGGTAGATAGATGGACAATAGGATGGTAGATAGATGGACAATAGGATGATAGATCGATAGACAATAGGATGGTAGATAGATGGACAATAGGATAGTAGATAGATAGACAATAGGATGATAGATAGATGGACAATAGGATGGTAGATAGATGGACAATAGGATGATAGATAGATGGACAATAGGATGGTAGATAGATGGACAATAGGATGGTAGATAGATGGACAATAGGATGTTACATCGATGGACAATAGGATGGTAGATCGATGGACAATAGGATGATAGATAGATGGACAATAGGATGGTAGATAGATGGACAATAGGATGGTAGATAGATGGACAATAGGATGTTACATCGATGGACAATAGGATGGTAGATCGATGGACAATAGGATGGTAGATCGATGGACAATATGATGATAGATAGATGGACAATAGGATGTTAGATCGATGGACAATAGGATGATAGATAGATGGACAACAATATGATGGTAGATAGATGGACAATAGGATGTTACATCGATGGACAATAGGATGGTAGATCGATGGAAAATGGGATGGTATATTGATAGACAATGGGATAATAGATAGATGGACAATAGGATGGTAGATAGATGGACAATAGGATGGTAGATAGAGGGACAATAGGACGTTACATCGATGGACAATAGGATGGTAGATCGATGGACAATAGGATGATAGATAGATGAAAAATAGGATGGTAGATCGATGGACAATAGGATAGTAGATCGATGGACAATAGGATGGTAGATCGATGGACAATAGGATGGTAGATCGATGGACAATAGGATGTTACATCGATGGACAATAGGATGGTAGATCGATGGACAATAGGATGGTAGATCGATGGACAATAGGATGGTAGATCGATGGACAATAGGATGATAGACAGGTGGACAATAGGATGGTAAATAGATGGACAATAGGATGGTAGATAGATAGATGGACAATAAGATGGTAGATAGATGGACAATAGAAGGGTAGATAAATGAAAAAATAACATATAAGAAAGTTTAATAGCAGATGGATAAAAAAGAATCTGAGCCATGAAGCAAAATATAAGTCAGTATAATTGACTGCCTATGTTTTAAAGCGATTGGTTCTGATCTGGCATTTGGCAATACTATGACCAAAACAATTTGGCGCTGAAAGTCTCAAGCAACTGTAATGAGAAATTCTCCACAATGGAAATAACCCTTTGCAGGAAAGGTCACGGTAAGGCTAAGCGTTGCAATTTTGAAGCGTGATAGAGGGGGAATGAGTTCCGCTGCCGCTAGGGAAGTTGTCCAGAGTGTCACTCAAGCGGAGACCGGGATTATAATGGTCACGCGATGAAATACTGCAGAGTTAGTAGAGTAGTTTGAGTGTTAAATAGATAGATAGATACATAGATAGATGGAAAGATAGATAGATAGATAGATAGATAGATAGATAGATAGATAGATACATAGATAGATAGATAGATAGATAGATAGATAAATTAATTGATTGATTAACTAATTGATTGATTGATTGATTGTTGATTGATTGACTGACTCGATACACTCAAGCAAGCTCATCTCTGGACAGTCTAGTAAGAAATTCGTTTGAGAGAAATTGTATACACAATAACTCATCAAACCAGCATATAATGGGTAGTAGTTAGCCTCTGAACTACGCCAATGGGAGAACTTTCCCTTCAACCCCAGCAGCAAACAACCTCGTCTCCCCATTTAATTTCCCAAGCGACAGTCCAAATTTAGACCCCGACTGGCTTGTTGGTGGTTAACTGGAGCAGCCTCGGGGGGGGGGAATGAATTAACAGTAAAGCTGGTGGAATGGGCGCCAATCGCGAACTCCATGGCCCAGTGGAATCTCCGCACCCCGCAGGGGGGGTTCGCGCTAGTCCACATATACTAAGTTGATATACGCTGCGGCTCTATGGTCGCGGAGCAGATAGAATAAGATTCAGTAAATTTAGCTTTTGGCTAAACGGATCGCTGAAGAGCTGAGAGGGGTGCGGGGGTAGAAATCTTTGCAATCAGGCTGGCTAGATCTCACTCCCACGCACACAGGCTTTATACAGCTTTATACAAAAAATCGAAGCCTGCATATTCGTTGGGATCTTACTATATGTATTGCAATATAGCAAAATACTTGAGATAACGAGTATTATTTTGCTATGTTATTCATATTCCATTGGGATCTTCGAGTTATACATAGATATGGGATGTTTATTCCTAATCTTAGGGAAGAGCTGATGGCGTTGGAACACTTGACTCATAACGGTTTTGACTCTGTGACTGGCTGTGAAGGAGAGAGAGTGAAGGGAGCAGAGAGTGAATGGAGCAGAGAGTGAAGGGAGCAGAGAGTGAAGGGAGCAGAGAGGGAAGGGAGCAGAGAGTGAAGGGAGCAGAGAGTGAAGGGAGCAGAGAGTGAAGGGAGCAGAGAGTGAAGGGAGCAGAGAGCGAAAGGAGCAGAGAGTGAAGGGAGAAGAGAGTGAAGGGAGCAGAGAGTGAATGGAGCAGAGAGTGAAGGGAGCAGAGAGTGAATGGAGCAGAGAGTGAAGGGAGCAGAGAGTGAATGGAGCAGAGAGTGAAGGGAGCAGAGAGTGAAGGGAGCAGAGAGTGAAGGGAGCAGAGAGTGAAGGGAGCAGAGAGTGAAGGGAGCAGAGAGTGAAGTGAGGAGGTATTGCAAAGTCACTTGACTTTCATTCCTGCGCAGTTTAGCAGTCCAACAAGCCGTTTGATTCACTCACTTATCTCTCTCTCTCTCCAGCTCTGGCTTGCACTGCGCATTTTTGGCATTGGCCTGTTGTGCAGGGGCCTTCAATGCACAGACAGGGATTGCATAACAGCAGAAAATATGAATTCACCCCCTCCCCTAGTACCATATAGAGCTGAAATTGACTTGCGGATAAAGCTTCAGGCCTTGGTGGCAATCTAGCTAGTATATAGAGTATTTCATCTACCCGAGCCTTGTTCTGGTGCTAAAATCCAGTCAGTCAGTCAGTCAATCAAGCGCTTCCAAGCGCAGATATTGGCTCTCCTTCCCGTACGCAAAAACGCGTGGCCTTCAGCAGAAAAAAAATGGACAGACCCCCTAACCGAGTCGAATGGTTGGGAGATGTTACGTAATGCCTAATGTATAGGACACAGCTGTTTTGCTCGGAATACGATCTCATCTAAACAGTTATATAGAGGGAGGATCAAGACCAATTTCATAGATTTCATACTTTTTGTTCGTGCTGCCTGCATTTAGCTACTGATAATTTCCTGACTGACTGAAGGGAGAGAGAGTGAAGGGAGAGCGAAGGGAGAGAGTGAAGGGGGAGAGTAAAGGGAGAGGGAGAGAGCGGAGGGAGAGATTGGAGAGAGAGAGTGAAGGAAGAGATTGAAGGGAGAGGGTGAAGGGAGAGTGTGAAGGGAGAGTGTGAAAGGAGAGTGAAGGGAGAGAGTGAAGGGAGAGTGAAGGGAGAGAGTGAAGGGAGAGTGAAGGGAGAGAGCGAAGGGAGAGAGTGAAAGGAGAGTGAAGGGAGAGAGCGAAGGGAGAGACTGAAGGGAGAGAGTGAAGGGAGAGAGCGAAGGGAGAGAGTGAAGGGAGAGAGCGAGAGGAGAGAGTGAAGGGAGAGAGTGAAGGGAGAGCGAAGGAAGAGAGCGAAGGGAGAGAGTGAAGGGAGAGAGTGAAGGGAGAGAGTGAAGGGAGAGAGTGAAGGGAGAGAGAGTGAAGGGAGAGAGAGTGAAGGGAGAGTGAAGGGAGAGAGTGAAGGGAGAGAGCGAAGGGAGAGATTAAAGGGAGAGTGAAGGGAGAGAGTGAAGGGAGAGAGTGAAGGGAGAGAGTGAAGGGAGAGAGTGAAGGGAGAGAGTGAAGGGAGAGAGTGAAGGGAGAGAGAGTGAAGGGAGAGAGCGAAGGGAGAGAGTGAAGGTAGAGATTGAAGGGAGAGAGTGAAGGGAGAGGGTGAAGGGAGGGAGTGAAGGGAGAGAGTGAAGGGAGAGATTGAAGGGAAAGATTGAAGCGAGAGATTGAAGGGAGAGAGTGAAGGGAGAGTGAAGGGAGAGAGTGAAGGGTTGAGAGTGAAGAGAGAGAGTAAAGGGAGAGAGTGATTAATCGATCGTTCTTGATTCTCCAACACCCGGCAGAGATTCTCCCACATAATATATCCCAAACAAATCTGTTCCCGCATCGTCATCAGTAAAACTTTGCTGGCCCCCAGCCTCCCCCTCTCTCGAATGAGTCATCAAAAGCCGAAGCGGTGTAGTATTCGTACGCCACTTTTATAAGCAGAGAAAAACACACACAGAGATTTCAAACGCACGAACCAAAACATAAGCGGGCCGTTTTTAAGAGGCCTGACTTGTCCTAAACTCCCTAGATTGTAACTTAGCTTTCATGCCAATGGTGGCCTGGTCACACACTGAGCATCTGCATGCAGTATAAGCTGCAGTGTGAGAACGGTAGCACCAGTTATGCTGAATGGTACCACTTACAGTTATATATGCAGTACTTGCTGTACTTGCAATATTTATAGCAGATTAATCAGCTACCAAGTGAACTGATGTTCCTCTTTCCCTCGAAGATGAAATTCCCCTCCCCTCTGAAATATTGCCCCCCTCCTATCTCAATGATAGATCTCGCTGTGATGCTGATCTCTCAGGGGGACCGCAGTTGCGTATCGAAAAAAACTGCTGCAAAAGAGGAAAGGTCATTTCGGTATCTGGGATGAAGCGAACCTCAAACCCTGCTGGCGTCTTGAAATAATATTGACAAGCCAATTTTTTGACGCCGTCTGACACCCAACATTGACGCTATCTGATACCCAACATCGGCGCTATCTGACACTCGATTTCGGCGCTATCTGAAATCCAAATGTGGCGCTATCTGACATTTATTTTGGGCGCTATCTGACATTTAACTTTGAGCGCTATCTGACACTTGATTTTGGCACTATCTGACACTTGATTTTGGCGCTATCTAACACTTGATTTTGGCGCTATCTGACACTTGATTTTGGCGCTATCTGACACAAATTTGGCGCTTTCTGACACTTAATTTTTGCGCTATCTGACACTTGATTTTGGCGCTATCTGACACTTAATTTTTGCGCTATCTGACACTTGATTTTGGCGCTATCTGACACTTGATTTTTGCGCTATCTGACACTTGATTTTGGCGCTATCTGACACAAATTTAGCGCTATCTGACACTTAATTTTTGCGCTATCTGACACTTGATTTTGGCGCTATCTGACACCCAGTTTCAGCTATTGACGAACTTTTTTGCTTTACATTGCCCTACAAAAATTGAACTTGTGGTGGTAGATGAAGGACACAAACTGTCCTGAAATGTCAGGAAATTAAAAAACAGTATGAGGTCAACCAGCTTATCTTCAGGAAAAATTCGCAAGAAATGCCAGCTTAAGAGGTTCCAGTAATCCACCAGCTTAGGCCCCCGTTTAAGCCTAATTCGCTGAAAGAAACTTGCCGCATTAAAAAGATAATAAATAAAAGTTAGTTAAGCGTTACTCTTGCAGTATATTTATCTACCTAACTTAGATGGAAGAGGTTCGAAAAGGTGTAGAAGAAAGGGTTAATTCAGGTCAACACCGTTTTTTCCAAGGTTAAACTGCCTGGTATAAGTTTTGACTGTTGTATACAAAGTTGATGTGCCGTGCAGAATCATACACACATTTTGTATCACGAAGGCAAGAAAATAAATTAATCTGAGGGTTGGGCCTAGGCAAAGACTTGTAGGTAGATATGTGGAAGCTTCTAGGCTTTAAGAAGCCATGGGTCATTAGATGAATAAGTTTTTTGAATCTGTGTGTTTTCCTAGAAATGCCGATTAGATTCTTGAAATTTTTGAGATAGAGAAGGGTGAGGAGGGTGAGACAGGGGAGGGTAAAGAGGGTGAGACAGGGGAGGGTAAGGAGGGTAAGACGGGAGGGTGAGGAGGGTGAGACAGGGTAGGTGAGACAGGGGAGGGTGAGGAGGGTGAGACGGGGATTGATGAAGGTAAGACAGAGGCTTTTTAAAGGAGGGTGAGACAGGGGGTTGAGGAGGGTGATACAGGGGAGGGAGGGAGGGTTGAGGAGGGTGAGATAGGGTAGGGTAAGGAGGGTGAGGAAGGTGAGACAAGGGAGGGTGAGGGGTAAGACAGCAGAATGTGAAGAGGGTAAGACAGTGGAGGGTGAGACAGAGGATGATGAGACTAAAGAGGGGGATACTTTATGGTAAGAACTGCATATTTTTTAAGCGCCAAAGATCAGCCCGACTCAGTTAATTTATTCTTTTAAAAGCAAAAATTTGGAATATTGCAGAGTGGCAAATTCTGCAGGCCACAGCTAGATTAGCTGGCAAATTTGACAAATGCGCTTTGACAGGCAGTCAGAGTCAATCACCGAGTTTCCCAACCCAACAGTGCGCTGCACTCGAATGTAATTTCATTGCGTTAGCGTTGGCTTGGCAGGTCATTTGAGGTCATATCCTCAGCGCTCGAAATTACTTCCATCAATTTATATTCGAGTATTTTGGTAGGGGCAAATATTTCCTATCTACCTTGGCCTCCCAGCGTGCAGGTCAGGGAAGTGTAGGATAATTATTTCCGGTCAATTTATCTCTCCAAACACCTCTTGGCCCGGAGGTAACGGGAAACTAGAAAAGTTTTGCGCTTTCAGAGAATATTTTTGAGCTAGACAGAGGGAGAAGTGCGATTGGAAGAGAAATGAGAGGGAGGGGAAAGGGGGATAGAAAAGAGGGAGAGATGAGAGGGAGAGATGAGAGGGAGAGATAAGATGGAGAGATAAGAGGGAGAGATAAGAGGAAGAGATGAGAGCAAGAGATAAGAGGGTGAGATGAGAGGGAGAGATAAGAGGGAGAGATAAGAGGGTGAGATAAGAGGGAGAGATAAGAGGAAGAGATGAGAGCAAGAGATAAGAGGGTGAGATGAGAGGGAGAGATAAGAGGGAGAGATAAGAGGAAGAGATGAGAGCAAGAGATAAGAGGGTGAGATGAGAGGGAGAGATAAGAGGGAGAGATAAGATGGAGAGATAAGAGGGAGAGATAAGAGGAAGAGATGAGAGCAAGAGATAAGAGGGTGAGATGAGAGGGAGAGATAAGAGGGAGAGATAAGAGGGAGAGATAAGAGGAAGAGATGAGAGGGAGAGATAAGAGGGTGAGATAAGAGGGAGAGATAAGAAGGAGAGATAAGAGGGAGAGATAAGAGGGAGAGATAAGAGGGAGAGATAAGAAGGAGAGATAAGAGGGAGAGATAAGAGGGAGAGATAAGAGGGAGAGATAAGAGGGAGAGATTAGAGGGAGAGATGAGAGGGAGAGGAGAGGAAACTAAAGCATGGGGAGATGGAGAGAAGGGAGAATGAAATATAAAGGAAGAGATAGCTACATAAATGTTACTCGTATATTATTTTTTAAGATTTCAAAGAAATTTTCGTAGAAAGCAGAATTTCTCCGCTGACCAAACCCCTTTATCCAGCGTTATTGGCCCATGATCACCGATATGTATTATAAATAATTTCCCACCGCTACAAGAGAAGGAAAAATTACAAATTGTTGTGGTTTCGCCGTTCGGCTTGGACTATTTTGGTTCACTTGGCGAACTATTTTTATGATACAAAGGGTAAAAAGATTTTATTCATAATATGCAAGTTTTTGGAGCGATATTATTTTATTATTATAATTGCGAAATGCCCACTTTCTGCGCAGTTTTCGCACTTCCTGCTGCTCCTTGCGCGCAAAAACTGTCTGTGTTCTAACCAATAAACGGAACACTGAAGTACCAAATAGTGAACAGAAATTAATAGTCTCTAGCAGCTCTGGTCTGATAAAGTACTCTGAGCTTTAAAAAGCAGGGTACTCAAGCCCCTGGTGCTGAATTCCCAGGTGCTAAATACCCTGGTGCTAAAGTCCCTGGTGCTCAAGTCCCTGGTGCTAAAGTCCCTGGTGCTGAAATCCCTGGTGCTAAAGCCCCTGGTGCTGAAATCCCTGGTGCTAAAGCCCCTGGTGCTGAAATCCCTGGTGCTAAAGCCCCTGGTGCTGAATTCCCTGGTGCTAAAGCCCCTGGTGCTAAAGCCCCTGGTGCTGAATTCCCTGGTGCTAAAGTCACTGGTGCTAAAGTCACTGGTGCTTAAGTCCCTGGTGCTAAAGTCCCTGGTGCTTAAGTCCCTGGTGCTAAAGTCACTGGTGCTAAAGCCTTGGTGCTAAATTCACTGGTGCTAAAGTCCCTGGTGCTAAAGCCTTGGTGCTGAAGCCCCTTGGTGCTAAAGCTCAGCATCTTTCCAAACCGTCACTCCACCCGCAGGTCCACTCGCAGCCGTACGCCAATTGCGAGGCTCAATATTTCACCTGTTCAACTTGCCTTTCGCCTAGCAACCCGCACTGTCTATGGTCCAACCTGCCCGGCTCCAACGGAGGCTGTCGCACGGTGAAGCCACGGGAGCAGTATAATCTGACGGCGATCGCCTCTCTGGCTGAGGTCACTGAACCCGAGAGGTGCGCTCGGGTGACGCTGATATCTGGCGAAGGCGTCGATGTGGACCAGCTCAGACAGGGAGGCGAAACTGCCGCTTCTGTTGTTGCTGAGGTGGCAAATGCACCGCTGGGACTGCCGCTGCACTGCCAGCTGGAAGTGGCCGGCAACGCTTCTGAGGCAGCTGAAGTAGCGAGGGTTCAGTACAATGGGACTGCGGCTGTGGTCACCTGCGGACTGAGCACGGCCCGCCTGGCTGCTCTGCTGGGAGATAGAAGTAAGTGGTTCTGTCTATCTATCTATATATCTATCTATCTATCTATCTATCTATCTATCTATCTATCTATCTATCTATCTATATATCTATCTATCTATCTATCTATCTATCTATCTATCTATCTATCTATCTATCTATCTATCTATCTATCTATCTATCTATCTATCTATCTATCTATCTATCTATCTATCTATCTATCTATCTATCTATCTATCTATCTATCTATCTATCTATCTATTTATTTATTTTTTTATCTATCTATCTATCTATCTATCTACGACTATCTATCTATCTATCTATCTATCTATCTATCTATCTATCTATCTATCTATCTATCTATCTATCTATCTATCTATCTATCTATCTATCTATCTATCTATCTATCTATCTATCTATCTATCTATCTATCTATCTATCTATCTATCTATTTATTTATTTATTTATCTATCTATCTATCTATCTATCTACGACTATCTATCTATCTATCTATCTATCTATCTATCTGTCTATCTATCTATCTATCTATCTATCTATCTATCTATCTATCTATCTATCTATCTATCTATCTATCTATCTATCTATCTATCTATCTATCTATCTATCTATCTATCTATCTATCTATCTATCTATCTATCTATCTATCTATCTATCTATCTATCTATCTATCTATCTATCTATCTATCTATCTATTTATCCATCTATCTATCTATCTATCTATCTATCTACGACTATATATTTATCTATCTATCTATCTATCTATCTATCTATCTATCTGTCTATCTATCTATCTATCTATCCATCTATCACAGGCAGCAGACAGCTTACCCTGCAGCTATCAGTGAATTCGAACCCCGGCCAATCAGCCCTGGCGTCGGCTGAATTGTTCGCTTTTGCCTGCAGCCGGCACTCGAGCTGCAACAGCTGCACCGAAGGCGGTCGCGGTCGGTGTGGCTGGTGCGTTCCGGAGGGCAGGTGTCTGACGGCCGGTTCAAGTTGCGGCGTGGACAGTTTTGCCTCAGAGAGTTTGCTATTAACCAGGTCACGGTGTCCCGTCATTCACTTAGCCTCAGGTGCCTCAGAAGCTCCGATGTTGCCATCAGGTGCAAGCCAAGGTCAGGCTAGACTGGTGTATGCAGCTGCGGGATTGCAGGTAAGCATCGCATCGAATGCCTAGCACATGTACGAGAATAATGGAGAATACTTCATTAAAGGAACTAACTGTCTCTAAGCAGTCTGTGCTCTCCAGTGTCAGTTTCCCGGCAATCAATATTGGCACAGCCAAAATAGAGTTCGGCCCAGAGCAAGTATAGGAGGGCCCAAGGGTAGCAAACAGATATTGAGCCGGGCCAGCAATCGATGCCTCAACTGCGGCATGTATGCGTGCGCTGGCTGAGTCAGAAAGGAAGCGAATAAACACTAAATAGTGGTATTATTTCATCTGCGCCCCACCGGATCGATGGGGAGAATTTTTCCTCAGCTGTAAACTGCAAGCCTTTCGCAATTTTTCTATTCTCCATCCGCAGGCCTACATGCGCTCACTCTACTGCAGAGTCAGTTGCCCGGGAACTTCTGCGCTGAATCTTTCTGCTAGCCTCTCCGATGACGGTCGAGAGTTCAACTGTCGTATTCCGACGGGAACTCGACTAACTTACGCGTCGAAGACTTTACAGAATGTCACCTGTTCGGTGAGGTTCTACTGGACGACTGGCACTTCGTCTGGTGGACGGCGTCTGTTGGACTCGGACGGGCCAGCCGGGAGCCTGGTGCTGTACAAGTGTCAGGCCATGGCGGGATCCTGCGACGCCTGCGTTCTGGCCGTTTCCCAACGATACGGCTGCGTCTGGTGCGGCGATTCGTGCGCCGTTGAGTCCAGCTGCTCAGCTAGTCGAGTGCCGCACGGCGGTCTCTGCGCCAATCCCCGGCTGCTGTCGGTCAGGCCGGCAAAACTGGCGCCCAGACCGGGGCTGAGACTTCGAGCCGACGGCGACAATTTGGGTAACTCGCCCGAAAGCCTGTCGGCTCGCCTGTTGGCCGACTCAGCGCCGGCTCTGGACTGTCGAATCGATGCGTTGAGGTATCGTCCTGGCCAAAGTTTTGTCTGTCACGTGGACGATGCCGCCCGATGGAAGATGTTGGCGATTATCGACTAGAAGTGAGCGTTCTGGGCCTGGCTAATGGCTCCACAGCGACAGCCGTTAGCGGGCCGCTGCCAGTCCGGCTGCCGTCAGTTGATTCAGTGACGCCTTCGACGGTGCAACGCGGCGGTCGAGTTGTGGTGCGCCTTCGAGGAGCAAACCTGGATGCCGGATCCGATCTGTTTGTGTCCTGGCGTCTTGTAGCTGGGAACAACACCACTGAGCACGGTCTGGAGGTCAACTCTGCCGAGGTGCTTGAACGCTCACACGGCAGTATGACGGTAAAGTTGGCTACTTTCAATGCCACAGGAACGTACCATCCGGTACTGTCCGTTCAAGGCTCGGTGGTTCAAAATCCGACCCTTGGAGCTGATTTGCTCCTGCAAGTCATGCCGAATGCGAAGCTGGCAATTGCCTCGGACGAGCTGAGGTCGGCACTCATACCGTCTGGTGGGCTAGACTTTGTCATCTCCGGCCAAGGATTGTCTAATGTACGTCGGGCAGCGCTGCGATTTGTAGAACTGTCAAATGCAAGCAGTAGAACAGGAGACGCGCCTCTGACTCTGGAATCTCCTTGTCATCTGGTGATGCCGGACACGACTAGCGCGGATACCGAAAGATTAGTCTGTCCTAGTCCGAGGGTACCTATTTCGATTGCGAAAAAGATCGGCGCCAAAGAAGGCAGCGCCGAAGCTTCATCGAAGGTTCACAGCCGGTCCGCAGATTCTCTGCAACGATACTGCTGGATGAGCTCAGCTATCCGTACTCGACTACTCTGACTCTATTTCCCAATCCCATTATTGAGCCGCTCTCTTCTCGACCACCCGTGCTGCTGCAAAGCTCGTCCGATGCTCGACAGACTCGAAAGTTGCAGCTGTTTGGCCGAGGCCTCCTCCAGTCTGTTCGGCCAGCTGACATCCGCGTGACAGTCGGCTCGGCGCCGTGCCAAGGCGTCACCCAGGTGAGAAGTGCCGCCAGTGAACTGGAAGTTTTCACCTGCCAGTTCCGTCTGACGGAGAACGACCTCGGCCAGGCCCTCCCGGTTCGAGCTTCGATTGGACGCCTGAATTTCGAGCTCGGTTATCTCACCTTTGTGGTGGAGTTTCCCTGGAGTTACGTCTACGCGATCGCGGGCATAGGCTCGATGCTGCTAATTGCCGCGGCCATTGCTTGCTGCATTCACGCGCATCAACGGTCTCGAAAGCGCAGCGACAAGGTCAACGGCATCGAGGTTCATCTAAACAAACTCGAGGCCAAAGTGTCCAAGAGTTGTCGGGACGCGTTCGCCGAGCTGCAGCTGAATTCTAGTCCGGATTCCACGGAGGATTCCACGGCTCCGGCTCCGGTGCGAACCTACGGCCAGTTTGCTGCCTACTCCTGCTTTGCGGAGCGGTACAAAGAGCGGTGAGTATACTTTGAGTTGGTCATTCTTCCTTTGTTATAAGGAGCCCCCTCGAGGCTCCTGGGCGCAAGAGTCAGTTCAAAGGCATTCTTCAGCAAGACAGGGGTTGTAGCCTAGTGGTTAGAACGTCGGGCTCACGACTGAGAGGTCGGGGGTTCGAATCTCGACCCAGTTGGAACAATTTGTGTCGCGTAACTCTGCATTGCTTTGATTCACCCAGCTGTGGCGACCCCCCAGTCCTTGGACTGAACAGCCGTATGCAGCCTTCAGATGCGCCGCGCAATAGCTGCCACTGAGCTATCGGTTGCACATCTGCACCTTAGGGCAGGTGTATTCAATTGTTTTTGTTATAGTGTTAACTCAACAATAGCAATGTATCTATTAATTTTTACGTAGCTCAGTCCTGTACAGTTTAGGAGCTAACTTTTACTGAGCTGTGAGAGTCATAGCAAACTCCGACAGCAAGCCCCTCTCAACCCATCTTTAATCTCCAGGTTTATCGCCAATGACTGTTTATTTGCCGACGTAGCAACAGAGGAGGCAGCCAACGGGCACGATTCTGCAGACGTGCGCAAAGCTTTGGGCCAACTGCGCCACCTGCTGCTCAATGAGGACTTCCTTCTGACTCTGATTGCAGCGTTGGAGTCGCGGACCGACAGTTTTATGCACCAGGAGCGTAACCACTTCGGCTCGCTAGTGTCTGCCCTGCTATTCTCCGATCCGACTTATTTCACCCGCATTCTGACCGCCCTAATTCGCCAGCTTATTGAACGAAAACGCGACGCTCACGACAACTGCAAGGTGACATTTCGTCGCTGCGATTCGGTTGCCGAGCGGTTGCTACCCAATTGGTTGGCATTTCTAATGTATGACCATCTGGCTAGCAGGGTAGCGGAGCCACTGTACAGACTTAGCCGGGAAATGCGGCTGCAAATCTACCGAGGTCCAGTGGACCAGGTGACTGAGGACTCGAGGTACACTATCAATGAGCAGAAACTGCTTAAGAAGGAGATCACGTTTCGTCCGATGGTTAGTTTTACAACGTTGAATTCTCATCAAGTATATCATGTAAATCTTCACATATTTCTACTGAAAGTAAGCATCTGTGCACATCATTCCAGATATTGGTTTTCTACGACCGATTTGGGCAGTTTGGCAACGGTGCGGAGCCTCTACAATGCAAAGTGTCTGTACTCGACTGCGACACCGTGCGTCAGGCTAAAGAGAAAATTCTGGACGCAGTCTACTCGCGATTGCGCGTCCCCGCCTCGAGACGACTGCCAGCCAGCCGTTTCGACCTGATCCGGTTTGGTACTCCGCCAACCGTAGCGGCGGTTGAGCCGACCGCGTCTGGCGAACGCGGTGAGTGATGTTGCATTGTTGGCAGTCTGCTATAATCTGCTTGCTGTGGTAGAAATCTCCCTAAAAGTGTTTTAATTTGTTGTCAAAATACCCAAGGCATCCAAGTTCTACAAGAAATGGACGATATTGACGTTGGTGGCAGCAGCGATGGAATGCAGCGACTGCGTCGTATGAGTTGCTTAAACCTGATCGACCCCGATGCCTCGACTAATAACAACGGCGGCGGCAATGCGGCTGGCTGCGGGCCGTTCTGGGTGTACCTCAGGCCGAGGAAAAACGCCGGCAATTCAATCGAGTCAACTCGGCGCGGGCTCTGCAAAGGTGCGTCTTACGGTGAGCATTGGAGCCAAAGCTGATGACTAGTCAGTTGACTTTTTTAAATAGTTCAAGCGTACAATGACGTATTCATCAAGAGGTGAGGGTTTACACGGCAACGCATATCATCGAAGGCCCTCACTACGTACTAAGTAACATAAAAACTCAAACAGGGTGTACAACGATTCTGACTCTCGATCGTTTAAAGCATTTACTACACGCTCTGTGTCGATTGGGATTGGACCTTCATTTGCGGGAAGTCTTTGAGTGAGATCAGATTTCCCTCGAAAGTGTGCACGAAGGTCGGAAGCGATTACACGGGGCAACTTTTGCTTTTTTCAACCCTCTCCCCCTTAGCTAGCCATAAAGTTGAGTCTGTCTGCGAATTCTGATCTATATTTTTCCTCTTGCCCATTCAGCCGACATTGGCAGCCTGCCAGGCGGCGTCAGCTCCAAGTCGCTGCAGGACATGAAACATATCAGCAGCTCGTACTCGCGGTTGTCCACGTCAGCACCGAGGCAGTACCACCTCATCCAGCCCAGCGGACCGGCATCGCACACGCTCGACCGTGGACGAAGAAGCGCCGTCACGGTGGACGAGCAAAGAAAGGCGACGCTGATGGAGGCGAAGCTGACAACGAGCAAATTGTGTCGGAAGTTCTTTACCCGATATTGCTAAGTACAAAGGTAAGTTGCTTTGGTCACTTTGGCTTGTGAATTAGTCAAATTAGATGTAGAACTAAAAGGAGGGAATCCCACGACAAATATTTTTGCTACACCGGAACGGAGCAAAGCAGAACAAGGACTAAATTTTGTTGCTCAACTTCTGAAACAAGAATGAAGACACCAGCTCTAGACCGCCGAGTTATCCTGATATTAAAATCTGAATTTCCCCTGAGCAGGCACACAAGCGCGCGGATACGTACGCAGTCATACGCACAGGCACACACTCACACAGGAGTGTACAGCGGCCCTAACTTTATATTATCGTTAGGCATGTACACTTCACTGTGCCTTGGGGGTTGGCTCCTCAAGGCCGTTAATTGCACGAGCAGAGCCAAGCCGAGATTCCAATTTAGCCCCAAATTAATGTGACTGCACTTGGAATCGAGTCTGGCCCCAAGTTAGCTTAATCTTGAGAAATCGGCAACTCACGTTAGAAAATGGTCAATTACTCCCTTTCTCCGCAGTATTAAAAATTCCCTTACTAATACTGCCTGTGTAAGACATGTTATATTTTGTTAGGTCTTACTTAAATTTTATAGTAGGAGTACAAAGCCCTTTTAATTCCGCCCATCGAACTACTAAAGGGGGATACCCCCTGACATTCTTTTGCTGTGCTGGAACGGAGCAACGCAGGCGGCACCCGTAATTCAAGAACATGGGCCAAGTGTTTGTTGTTGAGAAATGCTTGAAAGACTAGCTGAGGACGTCCAGCAGTTGAGGCTTGGTTAGCGAAACTAGAGAAATCGCAAAGCGGTGTCCATAGCCACATCGTGTCACCTGTACGAGTAGAATGTCCAAAGCTCGGCCTGAGTGAAGGCAAGTGACCAACAAAGTCAGAGCTGATGCAGACGCATGTGTTCGACGTACTGCTGAAATTTGGAGATTTGGCAAGGTCAAACTGAGGCGCAGTGCTCATTGGAGCACAGGGATGTATTGATGCATTAGCGTTAGCGTCTCGTGATGCATGATGCATTAGCGTCTATGAGAGTCGGCGGAATGGGCAGCAATGCCTCTCGTCGGTTGTGTGACAATGTCACTTGAAGCCCCTCTGCTTTTAATTAAAAACTCAATTCCACCAACTAAATCTACAGAAAAATCTAGTCAACAAGATCACAGATCTGTTTGCGGCTCTGTTCCCAACTGATCAAGAGTTGCAACAGCAGCTGAAACAGTTGAAGCGACAATCAACTGTGGTGTCGGTGGAGCAGGACCAGCAGCTACAGCAGCAACAGCACCAGCAGCAGGTGGACGTTCCGCAGTGTCTAATATACCTGTTCGACCTCCTCGACCAGCTTGCTAAAAAAGAGCGCGGCGAGAAAGCCCCAGATGTCGCTCACGTGTGGAAGTCCAACGCTCTGATGCTTCGTTTCTACACGCATCATTTGTTGAACGTTGAATACCTGCTAGACGTGGAGGTTCCCGGTCCAGTTCGCTACTGCATGAGCACAGTCTCGACACTGTTCATGGACGCCTGCAGTGCGGAGCAGCCGAAGAAGCCCGACAAGACGTCCACTGCTCAGCGATTGTTGTTCTACAGCGAAATCGCTTCCTTGCACCAGCGAGTCAATGCCTATTACGCATTGTTGAGAAAGCGCTCTTTGACCTGCGAGTCAGGTGGTAACGACGATTCGTCTCTGACAGCGGCGTCATTGGCCCAGTCGACTTCGCAGTCGCAGTATCATCAACAGCAACAACAGCAGTCACCACCGCCGCCGCCTCTGCCGCCGCCTCCGCGCGAGTGTCGACCATTCAATGCTGGACCGCTGCTTAAAGAGCTGTTCGTCTGCTTTGTTTTCAAGTACTTCGACGACGTGAGTTCTAATCGCTCTTGAGTATTTAAATTCTTTTATTTCATGCTAAGATAAAAAGAAACGGACATCCATCGATAAAATCCTACAGGAAAATGATAGTTGAGCTATTAGTGACTATACAAAGTCAAAACCTACACGTTTAGTTCATTCAAAAACTTATATTTCTTCCTTTGTTGTTTCCCCAACGGAAGGGCGCAGATTGCTAGTCTAAATACTAAAAAGCATCTTTAGTAACTTTGATTAATAAGCTTTAACAGACACCAACTAATGGTCAAATTTATATTATTGTTTGTTACCCATGTCAAGCAGATACTTTTAGAATAAACTTATCATAACCCATCACATTTACACGCGCAGGTCGTTCGACATCTGCAACAGCAGCGTGTGTCTCAGAGCCTGATAGCCAATCTGCAGTCTGTGGCTCATGTGCTCAGTAGTGAGTCACCCCAACAACAACAACAACAACAGCAGCAACATCAGCAGAATCAGCAGCACCACACCCTGAGCTCTTCTGGTAGTCGTGATCGCAAAAAGAGATCAAACTCGCGACCTGCGCTAGACTCGAACGCCTATGATTTCTAGAGACTTAAGGGGGAAGGCTGCCTTAAAAGTTGTTGTGCATGAAAAATCTTGTCAAATTCATACAAAACCTCACTCTATTCTCCACTGTTTGAGCAGACCTGCAGATTATTCAGTGCAATGCAATTATTATACATGTATCATTT
>NIVC01002754.1:0-62500 GCA_002269645.1 Macrostomum lignano
CATGTAACGAACAGCCCACAAGGAACCGACCTCTTCACAGAGCCCACTTGTGGAGCGAACAACCCACAAGGAACCAATGACCCCACGGAGCCCCACAGCCCTACACTGAATCAACAATCCACAACTTCACGAAAACCGAAAACCACAGTCCCACGGAACCAACAACCCCACATCGCCTCAATAACAGCCTACGATTATAGTAGCTAAATGGCTAGATTTCAAGTCCGTTAAAATTGGCACAAAAATATCTATTTTCTATCAATACAGGTGTAAAATCATCTTTATCTCGCTTATGCAATATGCAAAAAACACGTTCAAAATATCAGTTTGCTGCCTCAATTGAAAAAAATTGCTACAGCAGAAGTCGCTTCGCAAAGTTATGCTTCCGCAATATTAACAAGCCGCTTACTAAATATTATTGCTACTATAATAAATTATTGTAAAAGTGAGCATCGGATGTCTTTTGTGGCTTTTTTATCGCTTTCTGCAAGTGCATATATATTGTAAATTTTTTACAGCACATTGCAGTACATGCCGATCCTCTTTGTATTCTTTTTCCATGTGCAAACACATATTTGTATTTATTCTTTTCAACGCTTTCATGCTTTACAAGCGTAGTTAGTTAGAAGCCAAACTATAATGCTCCTAAATCGATTGATTCGAATTTGTTTTACGAAATTGTAAAATAAAAAGCGTAAAATAACAAGCACATGTTGCTATTTACAGTATTAAAAAACAAGATTGCCTCATGGAAGTGTTTTACTTTTATTTAGTCTAGAGTATATTGGTCGCTTTATTTTTGTGTCATGTACATTTAAATCAATTTTGCCGACGAAGCAAGATCGAGGTCGTCTGGACCGGCGGGGCGATGCAGTACGTGCCTCATTGGTGACTCGCTCGACAGCGTGTTGCTCGGGCGAGATTGTCAGAGTCCGGGTCTTGGCTTTTGACTACAGGACTGCCCTCACAGAACGAAACGCAGCCCAGGCAAGCCTGCCGTGCTACCGCAGATCCTCGCGGACGCTGGGAACCAAACTGCCAAGGTTAGATGAACTGCTGACAACGCGAAAGAGGCTGAGAACCCTGAGAATTTAGAATGCATATTGAAAACGGATGACTGCAGGAGGATATTGATCAATGAAGTTGCGAGTAAAAGTACGTAAATGTAGTAAGAACGAATTAATGCGATTACGGAGGTTGTAAAATTGGCATGAAAAATGTTATTGCAGCATGCTTCGAGTTCTTTAATTTTACAGTTGTTCTAATATTCACTATACAGAATTGATTTGACCATCTGAAACACAGGAAAGATTCACGTAAACCAAAGCCGTTTGCGTCTGTAGTAGACGTAATAAAATATCAGCCAAAGAAGATTATAGAACAATTAAGATTTTTTTCTAGCCTGCCGAGACTAAAGAAATATTGAGCATTTTTCGGGCGAAGAACTCATTTTAGTCTACAGACTGGAAATGGCACAGTACGGGTCGCAGCAGATGAAAGTTGGAGCAAAAATCTGCCCTTGCGCTCTGCAGCCCCACTGAGCTGGTTGACAATGAGCACTATACTGTGTGCACATGATTGAGCAATATATTTTCTTAGACTATTTTGCTTACGTCTCTTTCTCTCTTTGCCTGCTCATTTTTTCCTGCCTCTGCAGTCTTTTAAAAGCGTCCATAAACATAGGCGATGCATAATACACTGCAGAAAAATTTCTATAAGGTGCGCGCGGCATCTAAGCACGATTGTAAAAATTACAATAATAGACTTCTATTTGCCGCGTTGTTGGTAACTACTTCAACACTGTTTACGTACATATACGCAGCATATGTTTAATTCCAGGGAGGATTCTGTAAAATATCAATCTAAGTTGGTAAGTTTTTACTTGAACGCTGCATCCATTCAATATTCGCTGTCGTATTTGAATTAGGCCAGAAAGACAAAATCGATTATAAGATTACCGACAGCCGTAAAGCTTGCCAATCAACAAATTCATACGCAAACTCGTCTCGTCTCCCTCTTTATTTTGCAGACCTTTAAAGCGCGCGATAGAACGCTTGCAATGTCCAATCAGCCAGAGAAGCAGTCGGGTGAGCTCAGGCGAGCCGGCAGTCAAATCCCGTCGCAGGCCACGGCCTCGGCAGCTGCAGCGGCAGTCGCCGCACCGACATTCTTCAGCAGGACCAGCACCTTTTCGAAAACTTTGACAGAGCGCGAGAAAACTATCGTGACAGAAATGTTCGATAGTCGACAAAGAAACGCTACAAGAACTATGCTTGACAATCTGATGGAGAAAAGGCCAGAAGATGAGGATGCCAACGAGCAAGAGGTGGAGCCTGGAAGCGAAGAGGTCGCGGGACGAAGACGGAGGCTCAACCTCAAGGCGAGCAGGCGACAGCGGAGGTGGACGTTGAAAAACGACGTCGTAAAAAGCGTCGCCGTCTTAAGCCAGGAGAATTCGATTTCTCAGACGTGACAGATCCGCGAAATCTGACGCAACTGACGCAGCTACGGTTGCGACCGCACGAACTTCAGGGCTCTTGGTCGCAAAAGCTGTACAGTCTGGTGTGTCGACGCCTGTCCCTAGCGCCGCGACAGTACATTCGGGACACCCTAGCCAAGGCTAAGCTCGTCTTGGCTAATAAATTCTCCCAAAGTGAGGAGATCCTATCCATAGCCGTCAGCATGACGGACAATCGGACCCTCACCTGCGTTGAAATAGTGGACAACAAGCTGGATACAAAGAGCATCGCGTACTTGTGCCACGCCGTATGGGAGTGCGCCAGCATCAACAGCTTCACTCTGGCTGGCAATGAGTTCACAGACGAAGGCCTGTCAATCGTGATCGAATTACTGGTTGCAACCCGGCACCTGCATACGGTATCGCTGAGGGACAATCGAATCCGCGACGTGCACGGTCCGAAAATTGCGGAGCTACTTGAGCAAAACCGTAGCATCACCAATCTGGACTTAAGCTACAACCAGCTCGGAGACACGGCTGCGCAGTACATCGGCCCGGCTTTGGCTGAGAATGACCGAGTTCGACACCTGAACCTCAACTGGAACTGCTTCAGGTCCGTTGGCGTTCGTCTGCTTACCAGAAACCTAAACGAGAACATTGCCCTGCGGGAATTGACCCTGAAAATGAACGGCTTGGGCATCGAGGGTGCCGGCTACGTGGCCAAATACCTGGCAACTAACGAGACTCTGTTTAGCATCGATTTGAGCAGCAATCGAATTGGCGACTTTGGCTTCGAGCTGATCTCGAAAATGGTCGCTAAGAACTACTCACTGAAGGAGATTAAAATTGGTCATAACACTGTCAGCACTTCCGGTGTTTACAAAGTGCTTGAGGCTTTCCATAGGAACAAGGATTCTGATCTCAGGATTTTGGACTTTGAAGGCAACTACATGCACAGTAGTTTTACAGTGTACTTTCGGTTTGTTTGCACTTCTGAAAGAAGTACCTGCTGAGTTTAATACCTTTGAATCTACTCGTCAAGATTTGACTTGTTATCCAGAATTTCCCGCTAAAATTTGCAAAGTTTACACATATGATTTTAGGCAATCATTTCGCTCATAAGCAGGAAAGTATTAATGGGAATGAAATTTTTGTCTTAAAATATTTAAGTGCAAAATCTAGGGGCGTAGCCAGGTAAAAATATAATGGGGCGCCCTCAGCCCCTTAAGCAACTGGAAAAGGTATACATGGTGCTTCTAACAGTAACTTGAACGATCCTGGTGCTAAAGCCCCTGGTGCTGGCGCCCATGGTGCTAAAGCCCCTGGTGCTAAAGACCCTGTGCTAAAGCCCTTGTCTGCTAAAGCCCTGGCGCTGGCGCCCAGAAAAAATGAACCCCTCTGCAACCCTCCTTATAATAATTAGTTATATTGTACAGAAACGGCTACGTGCCTTTGAGAAAAGTACACCCTTCAAAGCCTCAATGTACATGCTTGCCAACTGCAGGTCTCTACATGGACAAGAAGTGCTTGGAGCTGATCGACGCCATCAAGGAGGAGCGGCCGCACACCTACTTCGTGATGCACGGCACTATCGAGCGCGGCACCGAGCACAAAACCAAGGAGCTCATCCGCGGCATCATCGACCACGACAGTCCGCTGGAGATTCTGCGTTTTTACGTTGAACAAACTGGCAGCCGCCTTGTTGACGTGTTCAACATCTTCGACACAGAGAAGAACAACGCGATCACAAAGAGTGACTTGGTTCGAGGCCTAGAGAAGATCAACGTGATATTCACACAGGAGCAGGTGGACATCTTATTCGACGAACTGGACGCTGACAAATCTGGCGACATCGACTTTGGCGAGCTGATGGCCGGAGATCGCGAGGCGCGAAAGAATCTTCGGCGTAAAGGAAAATTCCACGCGACTGCTGTCAATCAAACTGCTGTGCCAGATTTTGTTGATATCTGATTTGATGATTCAAAGTGCTGAAGACAATTAAGGAACTTTAAATTAATGATATCGAAAAGTTAATTTATTATGTAAAGATACAGAAAATTGTGTTAAATACTTCATGCAGTATATGACAACGCTTGGGGAGAGAGATGGTGATCATGAACTGCACTGCTAGTAGCAAAGGCATTTTTCTTCCCTTTTCTTCTCCTAATCTCGCCATTTATATATTTCTTTGATCCTTGATCGGCCCCTACAGTGTATCTTTCCCATTCTTTCCTCCCTCTCCCTAGCTATCTTCTCCATTCTTATTCCTTCTGCCTTATCTTCCCATATTTTTCCTCCCCTCTCCCCGACATAAATTGTACATTTAAATGTATCTTCCCCAAATTATTTCTTTAATTTTTCATCACAGACACAAAATTGATCAGTAACTAATATAACAACTACCAAAATGCTTTTCGACGACAAAGTTTATCATCAACACAGGTCGGCCTCCAACTTCTGTTGTTTTCCGGTCTCTAGTAGGCTGCACGCCATGTACCAGGTATCTTTTATCTACGCTAAAATTGGGGCTGCGGGACCATATAGTGACAGGATGAGTGGGGGCTTAGGCCATGCAGGGAGTGCTGCATACAGGTAGGTGATTAATTTTCATATTAATGTATGTGCGACCAGCCTCTGATCAAGGGGATTAAGAAAGCCGAACCAATCAATGTCGTATACACGATATTGAGAAAGTCGAGATTTCTGGGTGAGAATTTCATAATATTGCATATTTGCAAGGTCCGTCGAAATGCGTGTGCACGCGTCAAAGCTGCAAAAAGGAAAGCAATGTACAGTACATGTATATGAAAAATATTACAGGATTGCTAAATATAATACGAGATGGTAATGAAATAGGATCTCTGTCTCAATAAATTTTTTCTAGTAGCTAGAGCCGTTTCTTTGGGATGCTAATCCTTGTTTTGGAGACTGGATTGAGTTGATTCATCAAACGTTAATTTTTAAGAATCGCCTACTGATACGTTGTTGTGTAGGCCAAAGTGTGTATATAGATATAAGATATAAATGCATTTTTACTGAGTAATTTGTACTCTGTTGCTTTGCCTTTTAAAATCAGATATTTAGGTATTTGTTTATTTAGCTTTGGGCTTTTGTGGTGGTTTTTAACTTTCTTTAACATTTCAATTTTTCCGACTTAGCGGGCTTTAATTGCCTGAGCCAAACTTATTACTACTACACTAGGGGCCTATAACATAACAGAGCTTTATTTCCATAATTTATAATTTCGATAAGATCCATAATTTTAGCATTTCAACAGTTGTATGTTTTTTATGTACGTTAGTGAGGCACTGATCAAAGGTAGATAAAACAGTGGTACATTATAAAAGTTTCTGTTAGACTTTCGACCACGACCATGCAGGCGCTCAGAAGAGTTTTCGCATTGAATCAAAATGCTTCGTGGACAAGAACAGTCTTAGCAACACAGCAGAAGTCTTGCTTGTTATCCTCATCATCAATTCTTGACAGTAAGTATTTTTATTGAGCTTAGATTTCTTATTAAATGGCAACAGTATAGGGGCCTACTTCATACATGTATGAAGTAGTCTTCTAAAATCGCTGTTTTATTTAATCCATTTTTGTAATCTAATAATCAGGCTCTCACTCACTATTTATTTTGGTGGTTGACCAAGGTTGGCCACAAGGCAAACCTAGGCCTATTCTTATTGCTTTGAAAAGAAGCCTACGAGAAAGGTAAGGTAGGCCTATAGAAATGGAAGCTTTCTCTTCTCAATTTCCCTTATCTTAACCATTTATGAGTCCATATCTTTTTGCCAAACTATACTATCTAGTTTTAGATAAGCCTGGCTTTTGAATAACCAATACTAATAGGCAATACTATTATTATATTGTTGACAAAAAACCTATATTCAAAGTTATAGTTAATAATTAAGACTTCTCTCCATACCTTAGGGGCTTGAACAGCCAAAAGTAATTTAAAGAGGTTAAAAGTTTTTTCTATTTGCATAAGCTGATTCAGATCAGTGCCTATACTATACCTTAGTGTGTGCTATTTCAGACATGCACTTTTAGTTTATTACAAAAAGTTATTTTATAACTAGTATGATAAATGATAAAAAAGAAGTTAAATATCTTACAAATAGCGAAATTTTAGTAGCTTAGGTCTAATGGTTAATGGTCTAATGGTTAATACTTTATAGCCTAATAATAATAATAGTCAAAATAATAACCAAATCTATCTATAAAAGAAGTTTTGTTTATCCGATTTTTAGTCTAAAAAGTTAGGTTTAGAATCACTAAATCCTTATTTAATTATAAACTCAATATTAAAATTTATGCATCGTAATTTATTTCTAGTTTATTAGTATTCGATTGTTATTTTCTATATTGATTTGCGTTTATTAAGATTTCATTAATTAGGCTATAAGAATAGTTATGTTTTTAATTAAACTTTGGCTTTATTTCAATTATTATTATTATTATTGATTTAATTAACCTTTAATTTTAGTTGGCATTGGATTATCAGCAGAGAAACGCCAAATTCAAGAGTTGGCATTTACCTTCACTCAAAATGAGGTGGCACCTCATATGCAAAAGTGGGATGCTGAGCACATATTCCCAGTGGAAATGTTCACCAAAGCTGCTGCTCTAGGCTTTGGGGCTATCTATTGCAAAGAAGAACATGGAGGATCTGGTCTAAGCAGACTTGATGCATCGCTGATCTTTGAGGCGATTGCTACTGGCTGCGTTACAAGCAGTGCCTATCTAAGCATTCACAAGTAAGCTAAATTGTTTGCTTCATATATTTTATCTATTTGTATGCATTTTGCCATTGTATGTTGATTGATTGATTATCTGATTATCTGAATGGTCCATAAGTTTTGTATGGAGCCTGTGATTCTTTGATTGGATAGATAGTGTAATAAATATGCTAGAGATTCGTAGAGAGACTGAAATTCTCCAATTTTTTGTCATTGAGACTCGCTGGGAGTCTATGATTCTATGCTGTTTGGGCATTGAGATTCGTAGAGAGCCTGTAATTCTTTCTGATTGATCATTGAGATTCGTAGAGAGCCTACAATTCCTTCCAATTGGTCATTGAGATTCGTAGAGTCTACAGTTCTCTCTAATTGGTCATTAAGATTAGTAGAGAGCCTGTAATTCTTTCTGATTGATCATCGAGATTCGTAGAGAGCCTGAAATTTTCTCCAATTGGTCTTGAGATTTATAGAGGGCCTGCAATTCTCCAATAGGTCATAGAAATTCGTAGAGAGCCTACAATTCTCTAATTAGTAATTAAGATTTGTAGAGAGCCTGCAATTATCTCTAATTGGTCACTGAGATTCGTAAAGCCTAAAGTTCTCTCCAATCGGTCATTGAGACTCGTAGAGAGCCTACGATTCTATACTGTTTGGGCATTGAGATTTGTAGATAACTTGCGAAATGGGCCAGAAACGTAAAGAGCCTGATAGATTTTTTAGAGTCCTAGAGAGCCTTCGAGTCTCTAATTTATTTGTAACCATCAGCCACACGTCGGGAAACTCCTACAACACTGCAGCATGTGCGCCTGGATGATTGACAGCACTGGCACAGAAGAGCAGCGTGCAAAGTGGCTGCCCCAGCTGGCCCCAATGTCCCGCCTGGCTTCCTATTGCCTCACCGAGCCCGGCAGTGGGTCGGACGCTGCGGCTCTAAAAACAACTGCCAAAAGTGACGGAAATTATTACGTTCTGAATGGAAGCAAGGTCAGCTTTGGCTGTGGTCAGCTTTAAGATTGATTACCCGTTGAAAAGTTTAGCATGACAATAATCGCTAAAGAGTCATTGCAAACAACTCTCTAGTGACTATATAGCGACTCTGGGGCGATTCGTGTGCCTTCTTAACGACTCAAACACGTCTAATGCGACGGAGAGGTGACTGTTGCGTCACAAGCGGGCCACGTCAGTTGTAGAATCGTAAAAGAGTCATCCAAGAGTCGTTGTGTTGGCGCTTAACTTTCACCAGGGATGTGACTCTAATTCATCAAGCGACGCAAATGCGCTTTAAACACAACTCTCAGTGACACTACAGCGACTCTAGCACGCCTCAAATACGACTTTACGGCCCCAGAGTCGTTATATCGTTGTCCCAGAGTCGCAGGCAATAAAACGCTTCAAAGTGATTTTTGAGCGACTCTTTGAAAACTTTTTGGCGGCTTGTACCGTGACATCTCGTTGTTTTAGGAGTCGTTTAGAGTCAATTTCGAATTTTACCTATGTCATCTGAAACCACTCTAGGGCGACGCAAGTGACTATGGGACGCTACTTGGCCTAGGTACCGTTTTCATCGGGTTAGAGATTAGAATCATTTTTTCGAATGTCTTAATTATAATAATCTTTAGGGATGCGAGATTAACAGTTTTTGGAGTCTGAGATACGTTTCTCCTCAATACGCTTCTCCTCAAATTGAACGTCTAGGCTTTCATATCGGGCGCTGGCGCTACCGACCTCTATTTGGTCATGTGTCGAACTGGAGCGGACGGCCCTAAAGGCATCTCCTGCGTCATGGTCGAGAAGGACACTCCCGGCTTGTCGTTTGGCAAAATTGAACGAAAATTAGGCTGGAATGCTCAGCCTACTAGAGAAGTTGTGTTCGAAAATTGTCGAGTACCAAAGTCAAATCGACTGGGACCGGAGGGCTCGGGATTCGGTCTGGCAATGCGCGGCCTGAATGGCGGTAGGGTGAACATCGCCTCGTGCAGTCTGGGTGCTGCTCACGCCTCTTTGCTGGCTGCCAGAGAATACATGGCTGTGCGAAAACAGTTTGGCAAACAGCTGGCCGAGTTTCAGGTTGGTCTGCGGTGCATCTTACATTCTGAGTCAATGTTTCTCGTCTTTGTCCCTCCATTTCAAGTCTGTCTCTCCATCTGACTCTTTGTCCCTCCATTTTGAGTCTTTGTCTCTCCAATCTGACTCTTTGTCCTTCCATTTTAAGTTTTTGTCTCTCCAATCTGACTCTTTGTCCCTCCATTTTAAGTCTTTGTCTCTCCAATCATACTCTTTGTCCCTCCATTTTAAGTCTTTGTCTCTCAAATCTGACTCTTTGTCCCTCCATTTTAAGTCTTTGTCTCTCCAATCATACTCTTTGTCCCTCCATTTTAAGTCTTTGTCTCTCCAATCATACTCTTTGTCCCTCCATTTTAAGTCTTTGTCTCTCCAATCATACTCTTTGTCCCTCCATTTTAAGTCTTTGTCTCTCCAATCATACTCTTTGTCCCTCCATTTTAAGTCTTTGTCTCCCCAATCTGACTCTTTGTTTCTCCATTTTGAGTCTTTATCTTTCCTTTTTAAGTCATTGTATTTATGTAGTAGTTAAATCAGTTGAGTTCTCCTTAATCTCTTTTATGCCCTGTTTTCCTAGATTAATAAAAACCCGACCGCCCCCCTCCCCCGTCATCCACAGGCCCTGCAATTCCAGCTGGCCGAGATGGCAGCTCAGCTGGTCTCCTCAAGGCTGCTGGTCCGCCAGGCTGCTCAATCTCTGGACTCGGGCGACCCCGGCGCCCCGGCTGTGTGCGCCCTGGCCAAGCTGCACGCCACAGAGCAATGCTTCGACGTGTGCAACCGCGCCCTGCAGTTGTTCGGCGGCTACGGCTATTTATTGGACTTCCCCGTGCAGCAGTACCTGCGCGATTCGCGAGTGAACTGCATCCTTGAGGGCACCAATCAGGTGATGCGAATGCTAGTTGCTAGGGATATTATTGGCAGATTGGGTGACGCTTAACTATTTCAGTAGGAAAGTGTCTGACATTTTAGTAATTTGTTTGAGTCTCAATATAATCCCCAAAGCTATCAGTTTCAAACTTGTCGATTGAAGCTTGCCCGGCTCATTTATCATCATGTTTTGAAGTTTTTTGGATGGAGATTATTGTTATTTCTGTATCCTACTAATAGTAGCTGAAAAATTTTCGTATATTAGATATAGTTGGTTTTCTTGGGAATTAATCTGAGGCTTTCGGGATTTTAATTTTGAGATAAATCTGAGGATTTAGGAGATTTTAATTTTGGGATTAATCTGAAAATTTGAGGGATTTTAACTTTGGTTTTAATCTGAGCATTTGGGGGATTTCGATTTTAGATTAATCTGAGGATTTAGAGGATTTTAATTTTGGTATTAATATGAGGATTTGGGGGATTTTAATTTTGGGATAAATCTGAGAATTTGGGGGATTTTATTTTTGGGATTAATCTGAGGATTTGGGAGATTTTAATTTTGTGATTAATCTGAGGATTTAAGGAATTTTAATTTTGAGATAAATCTGAGAATTTTGGGAATTTTAATTTTGAGATAAATCTGAGAATTGAGGGGATTTTAATTTTGGGATTAATCTGAGGATTTGGGGATATTAATTTGTGGATAAAAATCTAAGGATTTTAGGGATTTTAATTTTGGGATTAGTTTGATGATTTTGGGGATTTTGATTTTGGGATTAATCTGAGAAGTTAAGAAGTTTTGCCTTTGGTGTTAATCTAAGAGTTTGGGAGATTTCGCTTTGGATCAGTCTCTAAGAGGATCTTGGGGATTTTTAATAGCTTTTAAACTGACTCAGCCATGCAGTTAAAACCTCTCAGTTATTTTTAATGCTTGTTAAAATCCAACATCGTCTAAAGAATTCCATAATTTGTCGCGATTATTTTGTTTACAATGGTAAAATAAAACGGTAGTATTCGCACAAATTCAACAAAAACATTGAATTTCAAGCACAAAATGCTTGTGTTTTAAACAAAAGCTATTTGAACTCAACTTTTCATTTTTTGACAAGTGCGTGTGGGGAGCTCTAAACTTCCAAGCAGCACTTTCTGCTGAGATGTCAGGGAATTAGGGATTAGGGAGCACTAAGCTCTGCAAGCTACCCAGTATCAGTAAAAATTACAATTGATATTGCAAGTAGGAAATTAATTAGAATGAACTGGTATTTGCTACTCTACTTATAGTAAAAATATCGGGGGAAATACGTTACGTAATAAAAAATAAAGTAACTTTCGTCTATACTCTGCTAGTAAGTAATAAGATTAGTATCTTAAATTTTTCATCCTAAAACAATCGCTTACAGTAGAACTTAGTGTAATTTTCAGCTTCTGTCAATCTGTTATTGGCAAGAAAAACAAGCAAAAAAGTTAGAATTTGCTATAACAAATACAACACTTTCATTTAAAGTAATGTACTGCAGTACATGTATTTAGTAAAATTTTTAAGAATCCATTCATTTATAAGAGTTATGAATTCAAATAAAATATTCTTAAAGTCCGAGCGTTTATCAAAACATATCTTGTCTTTTTTATAAGTTTAATTTTGACGCTTTGTACGCAAAAGTTTGATAAATAATATATAATATCTGCAACGTGAGTAGAAAGTAAAAAAAATACGAATTACACAAGACTCGAATTCGTAAATTTACGCGAAGTATTGTACTCAACCAGCTGCTTAACGGTTATAATTCAGGATTTTTGCGACTTAAAAAAGAGATTATTCCGAATTCCAAATTATAATTTATGTTGAAATTTTTAGCCAATTTGTAGATAATTTTCCGGCGTTTCCTCCAATATAACAATAGTTATTTGACCATGAAATGCCCTACTTTTTAAGCTTCAATTAAATCAATTATTCTTGAATTTGAATTTTATCTCTGTAGACGATAGACTGAATGTAAGTTTTTAAGATTCACACTCGTAATATCGAGATAAATTATAGAAGGTAAAAAACGATTTGTTTTAACTAGTGTCTAATAATAACTCAACCTTATGTCCAAAATTTTAGAAATTTTAAGCCCATATATTTTGAATTTACAATTTAAATTAGGCCGTAGGCCGCAAATTTCGATCTTTATAACATATTGTCCATAACATTGACAGTAACATGACGTAAAACAGAATTGAACTATGCAAATTTTGCTGGAGGCTGTTTTTCTACTGCAATATTTTCTGAACTTTACAAAAAGTACACTAAAAGAGGTAAATCTAGCTAGAATTTCAACTGGAACTTCGCCGGAAAATTGTGATAGCATATCATGAAAAAAGAAACATGAAATAAAGCAAAACACACACACGAAGAAACGATCCTTATATGTACTTTAATTGCCTAGCTATTGTCCTAAGTTTGTACATCAAATTTTCTTGTTAAAGTCGCTCGGGTGGACATTACAGTATGGGTAAGCAAAACTGGGGAGTTGTATGCCCTGTGCAATCAGAACACACCGTCTGCGTGATTCAAACTGATTCGCTTTCTCTGCTCCAGAATTGCCTCGCGCTCCAGCTCGCGTATTCGCAACGGATCAACGCTCTCGTGCTGACTCATCATCTCTCTGCGGGCAGGGCAGGCGGGGTGATGAAGTATACTCATGCTATAATTGGCCTAGGTTTAATATCTGCTGCGACACTCTTCAATCTACATGTTTCTCCACACTCTTCACTCTATCCCCACACACTCTTCACTCTATCCCCACACACTCTTCACTCTATCCCCACACACTCTTCATTCTATCCCCACACACTCTTCACTCTATCCCCACACACTCTTCATTCTATCCCCACACACTCTTCACTCTATCCCCCCACACTCTTCACTCTATCCCCACACACTCTTCACTCTATCCCCCCACACTCTTCACTCTATCCCCACACACTCTTCACTCTATCCCCACACACTCTTCACTCTATCCCCACACACTCTTCACTCTATCCCCCCACACTCTTCACTCTATCCCCACACACTCTTCACTCTATCCCCACACACTCTTCACTCTATCCCCACACACTCTTCATTCTATCCCCACACACTCTTCACTCTATCCCCACACACTCTTCACTCTATCCCCACACACTCGCTTCACTCTATCCCCACACACTCTTCATTCTATCCCCACACACTCTTCACTCTATCCCCCCACACTCTTCACTCTATCCCCACACACTCTTCACTCTATCCCCCCACACTCTTCACTCTATCCCCACACACTCTTCACTCTATCCCCACACATTCTTCACTCTATCCCCACACATTCTTCACTCTATCCCTACATATTCTTCACTCTATCCCCCCACACTCTTCATTCTATCTCCACACATTCTTCCCTCTCTCCCCACACATTCTTCACTCTATCCCCACACATTCTTCACTCTATCCCCACACATTCTTCACTCTATCCCCACACACTCTTCACTCTATCCCCACACACTCTTCACTCCATCCCCACACACTCTTCACTCCATCCCCACACACTCTTCACTCTATCCCCACACACTCTTCACTCTATCCCCACACACTCTTCACTCTATCCCCCCACACTCTTCACTCCATCCCCACACACTCTTCACTCTATCCCCACACACTCTTCACTCTATCCCCACAAATTCTTCATTCTATCTCCACACCCCCTTCACTCTATCCCCCCACACTCTTCACTCTATCCCCACACACTCTTCACTCCATCCCCACACACTCTTCACTCTATCCCCCCACACTCTTCACTCAATCCCCACACACTTTTCACTCTATCCCCCCACACTCTTCACTCTATCCCCACACACTCTTCACTCTATCCCCCCACACTCTTCACTCCATCCCCACACACTCTTCACTCTATCCCCACACACTCTTCACTCTATCCCCACAAATTCTTCATTCTATCTCCACACCCCCTTCACTCTATCCCCCCACACTCTTCACTCTATCCCCACACACTCTTCACTCCATCCCCACACACTCTTCACTCTATCCCCCCACACTCTTCACTCAATCCCCACACACTTTTCACTCTATCCCCCCACACATTCTTCATTCTATCCCTAAACATTCTTCACTCTATCCCCACACATTCTTCACTCTATCCCCACACACTCTTCACTCTATCCCCCCACACTCTTCACTCAATCCCCACACACTTTTCACTCTATCCCCCCACACATTCTTCATTCTATCTCCACACATTCTTGCCTCTTTCCCCACACATTCTTCACTCTATCCCCACATATTCTTCATTCTATCTCCACATCCCCTTCACTCTATCCCCCCACACTCTTCACTCTATCCCCCCACACATTCTTCATTCTATCCCTACACATTCTTCACTCTATCCCCACACATTCTTCACTCTATCCCCACACACTCTTCACTCTATCCCCACACATTCTTCACTCTATCCCCACACATTCTTCACTCTATCCCTACATATTCTTCACTCTATCCCCCCACACTCTTCATTCTATCTCCACACATTCTTCCCTCTCTCCCCACACATTCTTCACTCTATCCCCACACATTCTTCACTCTATCCCCACACATTCTTCACTCTATCCCCACACATTCTTCACTATATCCCCACACATTCTTCACTCTACCCACACACTCTTCACTCCATCCCCACACACTCTTCACTCCATCCCCACACCCTACATTCCATCGCCACGCCCTCCATCCAACTTAATTATTTTATCCCTTGGTTTGTGTCTAATCTAAAGACTTAAAAGGGATAAATACTCACTGATCCTCAAAGAACCATGGACTTTTGGGCCTCTGCGGTGAGGCCGGGTTGGTGCCGTTCCCGTTTGCCGCGTTGCCATTGGTTACGCCGTTGTCTGGCGATGGCAACTCCGAAAAGTCCTTCTGCGACGGCGCAGTGGCCTGACTTTTCGGTCCGTAGCCGCCCAGCTGCTGCTCGTAAAATTTCACCGGCAGTTTAAGGGCGTCAAGAGCGCGCTGAAGGGTTGAAGTTTGGGACAGGTCGCATCATTGGGGGCGCTGCTTCATTTCATTTTCCACTCTTTTTCTTAAATCCTGGACGCCAGCACCAGAGGCGCCACCACCAGGGGCGCCAGCACCAGGGGCGCCAGCACCAGGGGGCGCCAGCACCAGGGGCGCCAGCACCAGGGGCGCCAGCACCAGGGGCGCCAGCACTAAGGGCTTTAGAAAAAGGGGCTTTAGCACCAGGGGCTTTAGCACCAGGGGCTTTAGCACCAGGGGCTTTAGCACCAGGGGCTTTAGCACCAGGGGCTTTAGCACCAGGGGCTTTAGCACCAGGGGCTTTAGCACCAGGGGCTTTAGCACCAAGGGGTTTTAGTATGCTGTTGGTCTGAAACAATAACTTCGTCCTACTGAAGCAGATAAAAAGTATTTCTTAAACAGATACGATACACCAAACTCACCAAGTGCTGCACGTATTTAATCAGAACAATAAGCGCTACTAACAATACTACTGGCAGTACGCATAGCAGTACAATAGCATAGACTGGAAAAGCCGAACTAGCTGGTGGAGCAGTAGTGGCTGACAACTGAGCTGTGGTGGCATCCAACCCTGAGCCAACGAACAGCAGGTCCAAGTCGGTCCCGTATCCGGGCATGAGCGCACGCAGCAGTTGCTGCATTCTGGCGTCGCTGGCCCCGTCTGCAACCAGCAGCTCGCCGCGCAGACTTGTCAACCCGTCCGACGTTCGATTTTCAAATCGAATCGATCGGAAATCGCCTATTAGTGAGGCTAGTTCGGGCGAAGCTCTCACGGTGCCAGTGAGCAGGTAGTAAGCCTGACTAGCCAACGATTGAGCTGCTGACCCGTTAGGCGCCTTGCTCAACTGGGCATCGAAGGGCAGTTTAGGCAGACGCCAGCTGATCGCCACTGCTCGGGCCGCGGGCAGCACCGGGTCCTGACCGATGGGACAGACGCAGGTTGCGGCCTCAGCCTGGCGGCGTCTTCTTCTTCTGGTGTTTGGACAATTGTAAGCCGGAAACGATCCGGACATTGTGACGCTGAGCTTATAATTGCTGGCTGAGTCCGTTTTTGAACTCGGATTAATCACCACGTATCGAATGTCGATGCCGTATCTGTTCACAACCTCGTTTGTTGCGCAATATTTTGTGCCGACAGAAGTTCCCGGATAGATAATCTTGTTAAAAGGATTGTTTTCCATTTTTTTACGCACATCCGCTGTAACCGTGGCCACGTTGCATCCTGTGCACGCGTTCGAAACGCACACCTATAGTTGTTAAAGAACCGCCTGGTTTAACCGATTCTATATGTACCTGTGGATGCTTAAGTACATTTGTAATACAAAATGAATCAATTGACTAAGAACAAGAGGCCCTTAAGTAGGGGTTAATTTAGTAGGTGAAAATGTTTGTAAACGTTATAGAAATCATTATTAAAACCTTAAAGCGTTATATAGCCCAGCGGTCTAGCGAATCTTGGCTTGGCTCTGCTTGTGCAATTATAACGGGTTTGAGGGCCAACCCCCAAGGCACAGCTAGTGAAGTGTACATGCCTAACGATAGATAAAGTCAAGGCCGCTGTACACTCGTGTAAGTGTGTGTCTGTGTGTGTGTGACTGTGTACGACTGCGTGCGAATGTGCCTGCTCAGGGGAGTCGGCGGAATGGGCAGTAATGCCCCACGCCGGTTGTGTGACAATGTCGCTTAAAGTGCGCCAGGGTGCACACAGCCCCTGCCTTTAATTAAAAATTTTACAAAAACTTTCATCTCTTATATAGGGCTTTTGTAAACTGGATGCATCACTATCAACAAAATAGTATTCAATAATTCTACGAGCGTAATACTTCAAAGTAGACAAATCTCACCATAGTGATTTGCGGATATCCTCTGCAGATAGCATTGGTTGGACCAATTCTAGTGTCGAGGACAACTTGACTGTCTGATTGATCTGGCACGGTAAACGCGGACGTACTAGCCTCAAATGTGTAGCCAGTTGTTGACAATTGAAATGCGTTCACAACGAAAACTTTTGATAAAGAATCGTCCGTGATATTTGTGAAGGCTGGAATCGAAACGTTTTTTTGGAATTAGTTGGAATGCCTAATTATCATGAAAAAATGTGCGCTTAGTTTTATATCTAGACTAACCAGCTGGAGTTGTTGGTGGGATTGTAGTAACAGTCGATGGTGCAGCAGTCGATGGTGCAGCAGTCGATGGTGCAACAGTCGATGGTGCAACAGTCGATGGTGCAACAGTCGATGGTACAACAGTCGTTGGTGCAGCAGTCGATGGTACAACAGTCGTTGGTGCAGCAGTCGTTGGTGCAGCAGTCGATGGTGCAACAGTCGTTGGTGCAGCAGTCGATGGTGCAGCAGTCGTTGGTGCAGCAGTCGTTGGTGCAGCAGTCGTTGGTGCAGCAGTCGTTGGTGCAGCAGTCGTTGGTGCAACAGTCGTTGGTGCAACAGTCGTTGGTGCAACAGTCGTTGGTGCAACAGTCGTTGGTGCAGCAGTCGTTGGTGCAACAGTCGTTGGTGCAACAGTCGTTGGTGCAGCAGTCGTTGGTGCAGCAGTCGTTGGTGCAACAGTCGTTGGTGCAGCAGTCGTTGGTGCAGCAGTCGTTGGTGCAACAGTCGTTGGTGCAACAGTCGTTGGTGCAACAGTAGTTGGTGCAACAGTCGTTGGTGCAGCAGTCGTTGGTGCAGCAGTCGATGGTGTAGCAGTCGTTGGTGCAACAGTCGTTTGCTCAAAAGTCGATGGTGCGACAGTCGTTGGTGCAACAGTTGATGCAGAACCTACAATATTTTTTAAGTGCTCCTTTGGAGTCAGGTTCACAATCGAGGACTTTACTGCAATCCACTACTTTTACTGTGATAGGCGTGCAATTAAGACAACATGTAATCATGAACTGTTAGTGAAGTGACAAAATTAATTAACTTTATATGAAGCTAATCCTTTCCTGACTCATTATACAACTGGTTTCACTTAGAAAACCCTGGATTACCTAAATCTGTTGCTCCACCTGTAACAACTCCAATTGATGCAGTCGTGGCGCTGCCTCCGGCTCCACCGGTGCCTCCTCCAGGCACTGTCGTAGGGGTGCCTCCAGCTCCACCGGTGCCTCCTCCAGGCACTGTCGTAGGGGTGCCTCCGGCTCCACCGGTGCCTCCTCCAGGCACTGTCGTAGCGGTGCCTCCAGCTCCACCGGTGCCTCCTCCAGGCACTGTCGTAGGGGTGCCTCCGGCTCCACCGATGCCTCCTCCAGGTATTGTCGTAGCGGTGCCTCCAGCTCCTCCGGTGCCTCCAGGTACTGTCGTAGGGGTGCCTCCGGCTCCACCGGTGCCTCCTCCAGGCACTGTCGTAGCAGTGCCTCCAGCTCCACCGGTGCCTCCTCCAGGCACTGTCGTAGGGGTGCCTCCGGCTCCACCGGTGCCTCCTCCAGGTATTGTCGTAGCGGTGCCTCCAGCTCCTCCGGTGCCTCCAGGTACTGTCGTAGCGGTGCCTCCGGCTCCACCGGTGCCTCCAGGTACTGTCGTAGCGGTGCCTCCAGCTCCTCCGGTGCCTCCTCCAGGTATTGTGGTAGCGGTGCCTCCAGGTACTGTCGTAGAGGTGCCTCCAGCTCCACCGGTGCCTCCAGGTACTGTCGTAGCGGTACCTCCAGCTCCACCGGTGCCTCCTCCAGGCACTGTCGTAGGGGTGCCTCCGGCTCCACCGGTGCCTCCTCCAGGCACTGTCGTAGCAGTGCCTCCAGCTCCACCGGTGCCTCCTCCAGGCACTGTCGTAGGGGTGCCTCCGGCTCCACCGGTGCCTCCAGGTATTGTCGTAGCGGTGCCTCCAGCTCCTCCGGTGCCTCCAGGTACTGTCGTAGCGGTGCCTCCGGCTCCACCGGTGCCTCCAGGTACTGTCGTAGCGGTGCCTCCAGCTCCTCCGGTGCCTCCTCCAGGTATTGTGGTAGCGGTGCCTCCAGGTACTGTCGTAGAGGTGCCTCCAGCTCCACCGGTGCCTCCAGGTACTGTCGTAGCGGTGCCTCCAGCTCCACCGGTTCCTCCTCCAGGTATTGTCGTAGCGGTGCCTCCAGCTCCACCGGTGCCTCCTCCAGGTATTGTCGTAGCGGTGCCTCCTGCCCCTCCGGTGCCTTCAGGTACTGTCGTGGCGGTACCTCCGGCTCCACCGGTGCCTCCAGTTTCCCCGGTGCCTCCACGTACTGTCGTAGCGGTGCCTCCGGCTCCATTGGTGCTTCCAGGTACTGTCGTAGAGGTTCCGCCGGCTCCACCGGTGCCTCCAGTTTCACCGGTGCCTCCTCCAGGTATTGTGGGATTGGTGCTTCCGGTTCCACCGGTGCCTCCAGTTTCACCGGTGCCTCCTCCAGGTGGTGTTGTCACTGACCCAGCGCTCATATCACTGGTGCTACGTGAACTAAGTGTGTTGGTTTCTGTGCCTGTTACAAGGTGTGCATGATGTTTTGCTAAGTGATAATATTTCGCTAATGTTGCAAAATTTGTGACTATTTCGCTAGTGGGTTTGAGTCATTTTCGTCAAAAGTTAGTATTGCGTCGAAACAATTTAGACAATTGCTTCTTGTAAAGTGATGATCTTAGACTTAAAGCTTACCGGTGACAAGTTAATGTTTGATATATTCAGTGATGCTATACACAAGAGCTATATTTGGCTACAATTTTACATGTAAATTGCCTAGAGCAAATCTGTCATTTTACGCAATGAATGCAGCCTCACCAAACACTGCAGATTTCGTTTCGCTTGAGCCTGCTCCGAAAGCTGTCGTGTCAGTGCCTCCAGCTCCACCGGTGCCTCCTCCAGGTACTGTCGTGTCAGTGCCTCCAGCTCTACCGGTGCCTCCTCCAGGTGCAGTCGTGTCAGTGCCTCCAGCTCCACCGGTGCCTCCTCCAGGTACTGTCGTGTCAGTGCCTCCAGCTCCACCGGTGCCTCCTCCAGGTACTGTCGTGTCAGTGCCTCCAGCTCCACCGGTGCCTCCTCCAGGTACTGTCGTGTCAGTGCCTCCAGCTCCACCGGTGCCTCCTCCAGGTACTGTCGTGTCAGTGCCTCCAGCTCCACCGGTGCCTCCTCCAGGTACTGTCGTGTCAGTGTCTCCAGCTCCACCGGTGCCCCCTCCAGGTGCAGTCGTGACGGTGCCTCCGGATCCACCGGTATCTGTCCCACTTCCTCCTCCAGGTGCAGTCGTGTCAGTGCTTCCAGCTCCACCGGTGCCTCCTCCAGGTGCAGTCGTGGCGGTGCCTCCAGCTCCACCGGTGCCTCCTCCAGGTGCAGTCGTGGCGGTGCCTCCAGATTCATCGGTGCCTCCAGCTCCACCGGTGCCCCCTCCAGGTGCAGTCGTGACGGTGCCTCCGGATCCACCGGTATCTGTCCCACTTCCTCCTCCAGGTGCAGTCGTGTCAGTGCTTCCAGCTCCACCGGTGCCTCCTCCAGGTGCAGTCGTGGCGGTGCCTCCAGCTCCACCGGTGCCTCCTCCAGGTACTGTCGTGTCAGTGCCTCCAGCTCCACCGGTGCCTCCTCCAGGTACTGTCGTGTCAGTGCCTCCAGCTCCACCGGTGCCTCCTCCAGGTGCAGTCGTGACGGTGCCTCCGGATCCACCGGTTTCTGTCCCACTTCCTCCTCCAGGTGCAGTCGTGTCAGTGCTTCCAGCTCCACCGGTGCCTCCTCCAGGTGCAGTCGTGGCGGTGCCTCCAGCTCCACCGGTGCCTCCTCCAGGCGCAGTCGTGGCAGTGCCTCCAGATTCACCGGTGCCTCCTCCAGGTGCAGTCGTGGCGGTGCCTCCAGATTCACCGGTGCCTCCTCCAGGTGCAGTCGTAGCAGTGCCTCCAGTTCCACCGGTGCCTCCTCCAGGTACTGTCGTGTCAGTGCCTTTTGCGTAAAAACCGGGGCCTCCTCCAGGTACTGTCGTGTCAGTGCCTCCAGCTCCACCGGTGCCTCCTCCAGGTGCAGTCGTAGCAGTGCCTACAGCTCCACCGGTGCCTCCTCCAGGTGCAGTCGTAGCGGTACCTCCAGTTCCACCGGTGCCTCCACCCTGCAGAGTAGTCGCCGATGGCAAAGTGCTAAAGACGGTGGGCCCAGCTGTTGTCAAATAGATGGATGTCGAGGGATTGCAGACGCAGGTCCCAGTTGCAGTTGTCTGACCAGTGACACCTGTAAATGTTTCAAAATGAAAATTAACTCTTTTATTTTGCAAAGGACTTTGCAGTAATTTAAGCTGAGGCAAGCTAATACGTTACCTGTATTTTCCATAACCGTACTGGTAAGTATCAACAGGGCACATGTAATCAACCTGGTCATCAACCATATCCTCTACATGATTAAAAAAATGTACGCCTAAATTAACAAAGTTAAAGTATAATAGTAGATTTTTTTATTAACGAAACATGCAGAGCTCTATAATTATGCACCTTAAAAGTTATTGAGAGTTTCTGTTCTCGGTAGCTAGCAGTCTGTTTTACCGTAAGGTCTGTGTAATATACTATTCGACACAAGATGGCACGCCCTAGTGGATAGTGGCTATAGGCCAATACCCACCCACACGCACAGACACTACATGCCACAGAGAGAGAAATTGCTGCAATCTACAATAGAACTATTAAATAACACTGCAGATGCCCAATCCGATGAAGTGCAGCAATTTCTCACATAACCCATGACAGTGGTGGAATATGACGGCTTTTTCGTGCAAATGCATGCATTTTTCTATTAACCTTCAATCCTGTTTGCTTTTAGGCGTGCCCAGACGACACTGGAGGGCGAACTGTGTGGGTTGAAGAGAAGAAATAGAAAAACTACAAAAAAAGAGAAAAAAATCTTTAAACAAATTTGAGCTGAGTAATCATCTTGAGAAAAAATTTGAAGCCTGCTATACTTTGTACTGAATCCATGGACAATAAAGGCAGTCGCTAAAACGTTGGTGGAAAAACTATGCTGCAGTTCTGACTATAAGATAGGAAAGAACAGAACCTACTGTTGTGCTTTCAAGGCGAGATCAACACTGTCTAAAAATTATCTTTTAATTTCAATATTTGCATGAGTATAACCTACTGTCTGTAACTAAGCCATACTATTTCTATTGTGCTTGAAGGGTCGCCTTCTTAACTTCCATCTTCTCACCGCGTGCTTACTCACTGCGTGCTACTCTGTGTCCGCACTCTCTCCTCTCCGAGTCCGATCTCTACAATTTTTCTATCCTTTCATCTGTGCAGCATCACAACAGAAAAAAAGTAATTTTCTGCAGCTTGAGAGAGCAGATTTGCAAACTGATAGCCAGCGGGGTGCTCGCTTCAATGAATGAACCTGAGTATCTTTTCAGTTTTAAGAATGAAATGCAATTGTGTGGGTACTTGTGCCATCTGCTTGAAATGAATACCCTTCCTTCTTATAGTGAGCAAGTGGCTGAGTTATTTGCTTAATTTTGTTATTTCAAAAGCAAACCGCAAACTGATTCTTAAAATTATTTAATATTAAAAAAATTGTTGATTTGTTCACCATTTTATATTCAAAATTAAAGTTTTCTACGATGGAGTGCGTGACGATTAAGGCGGGAGACTTTTTGTGTAGCGGATAATTTAATTTAGTTTGATTGAGTCAACGATCCAGATCAGCAGCCGCGATTTCACACTAGCGTAATGTACATTAGTACTTAATGAACTTTAATGCAATGGTCTCTGGTTGCGCTTTGCGAAAACCGGTCGGGACCCTGTTGTTGATTGGTGGGCCGAGGTAGGCTCGAGGAAACATGATATCAATTGATAAACAAGCCTAGCTAATCCATCAGACAACCCCTTGAGACGCAATGTACAAATTAATCGATAAAATATCGTGCTAGAATACTGCGAAGTAAATTCATATGCATAGATAGGAACTACTTTGCGAGAAGTGACACAATATGCATGAAATACAAATAATATAATAAATACATGCGAGGCGACAAATAACTACAAATACAAAAGCAACATAAGCGTAACCTTAATACGTATTTGATATTGTTAAAATGAATGAATGATTACAAGTAGTATGGTATGCGTGCGAAATGCGATCTTACAGTAAAATTTGAAGCGCATAATTGACTTAGTCAGTTTTTTATGGATCTTGTTTGCAGCATGCAAGTACGACCGAAATTTTGCTGAGTAAAGTGCTTTGATTTTTTTATTATTGACAATCATGAGTGTGCAATCGAAAGAAGACCAAAGGCACAGAATGCTCAAGCGATGGGAAAAGTATGTTGTTACAGGTGGAGACTATGTTGAGAAGGCTGCCTTGAAGGTTGCTAATGATGATGAATGACTACAATTCATTTCTTAAAAGGAAAAAACATCGCCTTTTGTATTTTTTAAACTCTTACTGTAAGACTATTCATGCATAACTTTTGAATGAAATGACCAAAATACACGCGACTGAATTCATTGGAAAGAAGAGATTTGCCGCTTTGAAATGACACCAAAGTTGTGCTTGTAGAGCTGCTACTGTCTTGCTCTGGGATTAAAAGTGTCAGAACCAGTGTCAGAACCACTGTTTAGTACTTTTAGTAGCAATTAGTACATGTAGGTGCTGCCACTATACTATGACAATTCACGGCGAAAATCTAAATTGTGACTCCGTTTGCTCAAACTAAGCCTGAGGATTCTTCTTTGATACCAGAACAAAAAACGAATTCGAAAAAGTTTCGCCTCAAGTGCATGTCATCGTATGAAATAAAAAAGGCAAAAACTGAAACAAGTATATTTTAATTAAAGTCAGTAACCTAATGCTTTAAAAAAATTATTTACATGCTTTATATAGTAAACGGAATAGTAAATATGATAGTTGTTAATATAGTTTCGCGAAAACTAGTCAATTATTTTCGCACAGCGATATTATAAAAATGAACTACAGGTAAAAAAGACTTGCTCTATATCTAAGCAATTGAAGGTGAAAAAGTTTGGAAGTAGAATATTTATAGCTACTGTTAAAACGAGCCGTTTTTAAATTGAAACAAGTGTTTTTTGATACTGCAAGCTTATTTCTGAGTTGAGCTCTACTATAATCTACAATAACTAGTTGATTAAAAAGTAACACGAACAAACGTCACGATCTAGTAACAATATATCGTCCGCCCGAACCAGAATGTACTTTTGCCTCTTTTCGACTCGGCGATTGCTCGCGTCGACGACTGCTGTGACTTTTGCGCGATTTTACCTGCGACATTTTTAAAGATGACAAAAGTGCATATAAGCATGGTATGATGATAGTCCCTAGTAGAGTCTCTCCTGGAATTATGATTAATTTCAAGTTCTAATTAACTGATGAAGCCACCTAACTACAAACGCATGCTAACTTCATGCAGAAGAAAATAAATCGTCCGTAAAAGTATCAAAAAGTGTACTTTGAAGCAAAATTTGGCCTTGAATGAATCCAACACTATCTGTTGCAGCATAGCCCCCAAGGAAGGCCTGAACTGGCTAGTCTAATATACTAAAAATTTTCTAATAACCTTTTCATCCGATTTCGTTCTAGCCGATCGCAAACCCCGCCGAGTCGGCGACATGTCGATCAGGTTGCGTCGTTCCAGCTCGGCAAGCGACTGTCTCAGGGCGGCTACAGTTGATGCAGCAGTTTCTGGAATTCTTTTATCGACTGCAGACGCAATTGCTGCGGAAGACCTTGATTGCTTCTTAACGTTTGCCTGCTTTGACTTGATGTCTTCAAATCGATTGGGAGATCTGCGACGACGCGGCGAACTTTCGTTGCTAGGCGGATGTGGAATGGACTTTTACATATGTAGTTATACGAGGTAGTTACTTATTAAACTTATTCCCATTGAGGCTCCACATTCCTGGGGGCAATGTGGATGCAGGAAGTCACGCCCGGCCACCGTTCCACCGACCCCTAAGCCGGAACACGCTCATACAGGGTGTACAGCGGCCCTGACTTTCTGAACGTCACTACTGGCATGTACGAGTTCACTGCGCCTTGGGTATTGGCCCTTATGGGCCCGCACGAAAGCCAATTTAATGTGCATGAGCCCCAAACGATTGTGGCTGGTGCTAAAGCCCCTTGGTGCTAAAGCCCCTTGGTGCTAAAGCCCCTTGGTGCTAAAGCCCCTTGGTGCTAAAGCCAAAAAGACGCTCCCTTTAACCACCGATAAAAAACGAGACTGCATACAGCTTTAATTTTATCTCCGTAAAATGCCGTCAGCTGACAAACAACAAAGATGTAAACACGCATACTCCGCCAGACACTCACCTTCCAGCAACTCTCAGCCAATCACAATCAGCTGCCATCTCGCTCTGCTGCTTCGCCTTGAGCCGGAAATTCTCAGTCAGCAATTCGTCAACTCGACTGTTCGCCTCGGCAAGTCGAGCCCTAAGCCAGTCGGCCTCGCGTCGGCTCTCCGCCAACAGTGCGGCCAGCTCAGCCAGCTGACCATGCAGGTGAACTGATCGCCATTCGTCGCCAGAATCGACAACAGAACTGGTTAGCTGGCGAGGTGGTTCGATTTGTTCTGCCTCGGGAGCTTGATAGTGCAACAACTGTTGCTGATGTTTTTTAAGACGATTCAAATCTTCTTGCTGCGATTCTAAATAGCAGCTGTGTCTAGATAAGTGTACAGGACTGGCAGCAGGTCCAATATCGCTTGAATCTCTAAGCTGAAAACAGTGCACAGTGCAAATTTACGTTTTAAATTTTAGCACTTTCTACTCACAGTCAAAGGTGATCATATTCGATACTTGTTGATAGAGTTTACCCAATGAAAACGATACTTAGACCAAGAAGTGTCCCGGAGTCTGAGTGTAAGTCGACGTCACGATGTAAGTCGCCAAACCTATTGTAGATGGCCTAGAGTCACTAGATGGCCTAGAGTCCCTAGATGGCCTAGAGTCACTATAGTGAGTTGTTTGCACTGACTTTAGTCACGGTCTTTTCACGGTAAAACACGAAGTTTGACACATACGGATGAACATTAGTAACAAAGGAAAACTACTTCATAGATTAATTAAAGTCTTCCGCTAATAACTGCTTTTAACTTACAGAAAGTGCATTTCTCGCCTCTTTCGCAGTCTCATCCTTTTCCCAAGGAACAACAACTTCTATGGTAATTTATCGGTTGTAGGAGGACTGAGAACCATTTCTCAGTCCCCAAACGAGGCCTGAGAAATAGTTATCAGTCCTGCTATAAACAGTTGTATTTAACAAATGTAAACCAACAACAGGAAGTTCAAATAGTAAGATTTAGAAGCGTCTTGTAAGCACTCACTCGAAAATGATTTCAACGGTGTTGGTGTTACCATTGATTTTAAGCCTCATTTTCTTTGCAGGATTAGCACTCACTACGTTACTTTGTTCCATAGCTTCAACAGAGCGTTCAGGCTCGGTGTCAATAGACAGACTTGATGACTGACCACCAGATTGAAGAGCATGCGATACTTTAACATGGTCTTGTACGTCAAACTGAATATAGCGCTCAATAGCTGTCGAAGAGTGTCCTGTAACACGAGCGATGTCCTCTCTAGCAAAGCCAGCACGGTGTAGAGTACTTGCACAAGTCTTGCGTAGAGACTGATTAGTGTACCTTTCAGTCACTCCAGTTAGGGGAGCCGTTAATTCACGAACAATACCGTCCAAGCTGTGCTGGCCGACAGGTGCATTTTGGTACCACCTGCCTTGCTGGATGCTGGCATCGCTACGCATCCAAGCCAGGAACAAATTCTGAACCGTACAGTTTTCCGGTCTTTTGTCCACATACAGCTTGTAGATGCAGGGTAGACATCTATCATGATCAGCAGTATGAGATGCTTTAACGGTTTTCAATGGAACAAAACGTCGCTTTATGCCAGCATTGTTGGTCTTCGTGGCTCTGTTCTCACAGTAAACTAGAAGTTCTTGACCGTCTTCATGCTGCAACTGGATCTCACAGCTATATCTCAGACCATGCAGCTCCGTGCCTCCATGCAAAGCGAACTGCTTGCCAAGGTAGAACACAAGCGCAAACAGCAGTAATTTCGGCGACGTTGTTGCAAGACGTCCTTTCTGCCACAACTCCTCCTCCAGAGTTGCGGGAATTGGGCTAGACGCATTTGTCCCCGGAACTAGGCCCTCTCTAGTAGCTTCTTTCATGGCAGCATCCAATGCCATTCTTGCATCCCTGCACGCAGCGTCCTTCCAGAGATTCAGTTCTTTCTTGAGCGTGTACTGCAGATAGTGTTGCATCATGGAAAATATGTCCCTAAGGGTCGTAGCATTGTATTTAGTGCCATCGACTTTTCGCACCTCGAGAATGAACATCTTTAATAGATAGTTCCAATCGCAAGCGTTCCATTCATGACGCTCCTTCAACACGAGAAGGCCAGTTGTATCACCATGTAGAATTTGATTGTGTCGCTGCTCAAACCACTGGTCAAAAATTCTTACAGCCCATAGTTCCTTCCTTCGCGTATTTGGTGGGATAGCAGCGTCCAGCTTCCCTTGTATTTCGTCAGTCGAGAGCGTAGCGAATCGATCATTACCAGCAGCAGGATTCGTTGCAGCGGATTCTTTACTTTCAAAATATCGTAGCACTAGATCTAAGTCGTCTTCCATGGTTCTATTATATATGCAAATGGATGGACTGCTCAGTGCTCCATCTAGGTAGACGATTTATAACACTTTAGCCAGTCAGTCACATAGCTTGTGCCATAGACTAACTGTACTGGATATTGATGCGTATTTTGCTTTCAGTAGGTTAAATATTTTCTCCTCCTTTTTCCAAATATGTCTATGGAAAAGAAAGTCCTCGGATGATATTCTCAAGGCCTCGGCTTCGCCTCGGCCTGAGAAATGCATCCTCGGACTTACTTTTCCATAGCCACACTTGGAAAAGGAGGAGAATGTATACTTAACCCATAATCTTTGAAAATATTGCACTGTTAAGTCTATTGCTGATTGAAACTTGTTCATAGCCACAAAAATGTAAAAGAAAAGTTCAATATTTTGTAGACGGATAGGGATACAGAGAGAGGTGGGGAAGACAGAGAGAGGCGGGGGAACAGGAAGAGGCGGGGGAGACAGAGAGAGGCGGGGGAGACAGAGAGAGGCGGGGAGACAGAGAGAGGCGGGGGAGACAGAGAGAGGTGGGGAAGACAGAGAGAGGTGGGGGAGACAGAGAGAGGCGGGGGAGACAGAGAGAGGCGGGGAGACAGAGGGAGGCGGGGGAGACAGAGAGAGGCGGGGGAAACAGGAAGAGGCGGGGGAGACAGAGAGAGGCGGGGGAGACAGGAAAGGCGGGGGAGACAGAGAGAGGCGGGGGAGACAGAGAGAGGCGGGGGAGACAGAGAGAGGCGGGGGAGACAGAGAGAGGCGGAGGAGACAGAGAGAGGTGGGGGAGACAGAGAGAGGTGGGGGAGACAGAGAGAGGCGGGAGAAACAGGAAGAGGCGGGGGAGACAGAGAGAGGTAGGGGAGACAGAGAGAGGTGGGGAGACAGAGAGAGGCGGGGGAGACAGAGAGAGGTGGGGAGACAGAGAGAGGCAGGGGAGACAGAGGGAGGCGGGGAGACAGAGAGAGGCGGGGGAAACAGGAAGAGGCGGGGGAGACAGAGAGAGGCGGGGGAGACAGGAGAGGCGGGGCAGGAGAGACAAAAAACCACATTATAGTTTTGATCAAAACTTCAACCTCCACTTTTACCTTGACAGGCGAAAAATGGCGCGGCCGATTTTCAATAGTTTGATCTGTCGGCCTCGACTCGTGGGGTACTGCGCGAAAAAAATGATGAAAAAAAAATAAACGACGATGCAGTCGTATGCTACTGAGCATTTAAGTAGTAGCAGTGGTAAATACTAAAATAAAGTTTTCACAAAAAATATCCTAAATCTAAAGGTATACCTCGCCTCGAGTTTGCGGTTGCCCAGCTTCCTGCGGCTTCATCTGTCAATCGATTGTGATTGGCCAGCCGCCTGTCCAATAGCAGTCTCTCCTCGGATAGTTCGCGTCGAACTCGCGACCTCATCTGTTCCAGCTCGTCGCTGTGCTGAGCGGACTGCCATGCGGTCACGGCCGCTTGCTGGGATTCCAGCAGCTGGCACAGCCGAGACCATTGCTCCTGGGGTGCAATTGGATAAGCAAGGAGGGCACTACTTCTACTCATTTTTATCCCTCAAAAATGCTTACATTGGCATTTCTGGGATTCAGTTACTTCGAGGAACTCATTTTGGAGCTCTGAACAGTTTCAGCACTACGGAACTGAGTCATTGCGGACACTTATTTTGGCAACTCCGGACACTCATTTTGGCAACTCCGGACACTTATTTTGGCAACTCCGGACACTTGACCCTCTGGACAACAAGTTAGTCATTCTGGACACTTATTGGACAATCTGGACAGTGATTTCTGCACTCTGGACACTTAGTAAACAATCTGGACACTCAGGTAGTCATTCAGGACACTCAGTTGTCATTCCGGACACTCATTTTTACACTCCGGACACTCATTTTTACACTCCGGCACTTCTTTGGCAACTCCGGACACTTATTTTGACATTCCGGACACTTAGAAGAAAATTCGGACACTCATTTTGACACTCCGGACACTTACTAAACAATCTGGACACTCAGGTAGTTATTCCGAACACTCAGTTAGTCATTCCGGACACTCAGGTAGTTATTCCGAACACTCAGTTAGTCATTCCGGACACTCATTTTTACACTCCAGACACTCATTTTGGCACTTTGGACACTCATTTTGGCACCCCGGACACTCATTTTGGCACTCCGGACACTCATTTTGGCACTCCGGACAACAAGTTAGTCATTCTGGATACTTATTGGACAATCCGGACAGTGATTTTTGCACTCTGGACACTTAGTAAACAATCTGGACACTCAGGTAGTCATTCCGGACACTCATTTTTACACTTCGGACACTTCTTTGGCAACTCCAGACACTTATTTTGGCACTCCGGACACAGTAGAAAATTCGGACACTCATTTTTACACTTCGGACACTTAGTAGACAATCCAGACACTCATTTTTACACTCCGGACACTTCGTAGGCAATCCAAACACTCACTTTGACACTCTTGGCTGGACACTAAGTCTTGACGAAGTTATTGCGAGCTAGTTATAATTATCCTTGACTCTAATTTTGGCAAATTTGCAGATCTCCAACCTAATTACCTGTTGCTTATTTGGCGGCAGCAGTTTAAAGCTAGCTTGCATTGACGGATATTTGGCAAACAACTCATCCAGAGAAGCTTGATGCAACCGATTCGATTGAGGTTTTTTTTGTTGCTCCTGCGGTTGCTGCGGCTGCTGTTTTGTCTCTTTCGGTTCTCGAGAAGGATCCAATTGTCCAGCTAGGGCAGACGCCGGTCTCATTGGAAGCTGTTTAATCTCTTCGGCCTTTTTCTCTGAAGTCAATAATAACTCATCGTCCGATTGATAGCCTTGTCTGTTATTGCTGGCACTAGTCGTATCTGTTCCAATGGCGACTGCAGCTTCTGAGCAGAACTTTCTACCCTGCTCCACAGCCATGCGAGCTCGTTGCAGAGCGGGAGAAACTCTACCACTGCTGCTGCAGTTGTTGTTGCTGACTTGCTGCACTTCCCGGTAAGCAGACGGTGGCAAGCGTCTAGATTTTGACAGCTTTTTTTTCTTAGAATTGACAGGCTGCTCGGCTGTCTCAGAGTCTGCCATAGGTAATAATGATCAGGTGTCTATTATACTCTTTTATATCTATATCTATCTTTTTTCAACTCGAATTATATGACTGACAGGTGTGAAGAAGAGAGCTGAGTAGGCAAGCTAAATAGTTTTAAAAGAAATAGTGGCTATAGTGTTCAACACAAGTGGGTAACTACCTGCTGGGAAGTTCTGATGATGAATAAATTCACCCAGCATACACCCAGTACAGAGCCCATAAAAGAAGTCTAGAAGAAAACCTATAATGTAAAAACACCATTACAACTATGTCCACAAAGGTTCCATCTGAGTTATGACTTTAGCGTGTATAGGAGCCATGCGCGTTTGTGTGCGCTGAGAAAACAATTACTAACACGATGATTATATATGTAAAATATTAAAACTCTATACGACGCTATTAAACTAAACACAGCTGTTTGAGTAAGCTACTGCACAATTTTACTATTATAAACGTTGACATAAGTTGCGCCTGAGTAAACAAAGTGGGTTGATGCATTAAGCATTAGCCCTGCATTAACCCCGATCCTGCATTCATGCAAGAGATGCCAGTAAACTATTTTGCGAGCAGCTTCTTTGGTTCAGAATTGTGCAGTAAAAACTGATGCCGATGCTTATGAGACAATTGCTTCAACATATTTTTGTATTACCCATTGTTTCAGCTGATGCTGACTTGATTCGAGGCATCAATAAACCTAAGGATCTGAAAGACTGGCCCAGCAACTAAGGATCTGGAAGGCTGGCCCAGCAACTGAGGATCTGGAAGGCTGGCCCAGCAACTGAGGATCTGGAAGGCTGGCCCAGCAACTGAGGATCTGAAAGGCTGGCCCAGCAACTGAGGATCTGGAAGGCTGTGGCCAGCAACTGAGGATCTGGGAGGCTGGCCCAGCAACTGAGAATTTGTGAGGCTGGCCCAGCAACTGAGAATCTGTGAGGCTGGCCCAGCAACTGAGGATCTGGGAGGCTGGCCCAGCAACTGAGGATCTGGGAGGCTGGCCCAGCAACTGAGAATCTGTGAGGCTGGCCCAGCAACTGAGGATCTGGGAGGCTGGTCCAGCAACTGAGAATTTGTGAGGCTGGCCAGCAACTGAGAATCTGTGAGGCTGGCCCAGCAACTGAGGATAATCTCCAGCGTTGGGTATGTCGGATTTGTCGGCGGACGTCTCAATGCTGCACAGGAAAGCGCTTCATTCTCACAAGAGTGATTCGATAATTTACATAAAAAATGAGACACCAATCAACTAGGATATTTAAAGTAGCGGTTTTATCGGAACGTGACTTCTAGTAGTCCTTGGTTATCAGTTTTTTTAAAGCAGTAACAAAAAAAATATTTTTAATTTATTAGTTTAAATTTGGTCAACCAAAAACGATTTTGATGTGTCTTTTCTGTGTCGTGTCTGGAAGTTGAATCGAATCGTAGGAAATTGAGCACGTATGTTTATTTTATTTACCCACCACCACCAACATTGTTGTTCAACAGTCAAGATACGAATACTACTCAGTTTTAGAAGCTGTCAGCAATGGTTTTTATCGACTTTAAACACGGCATTGACCATCCGACCGCCGCACATTTGGTCAGAGTCGCCGGCGCAGGGCAATCGACAGTCGGAACGCTCGGCCTCGCCATTGCTGCCGTAGTTGTCGCCACAGCGGCACTGGTTGCCTTCCCGAAGGGCGAACACCGACGTGCCGCGTTTCAGACAGAGGCAGTTGCACTTCTCACGGGTCATGTCATCGCTGGACGACGCAAGTGAATCGAAATCGGGCCAATGATTGCTCTCGAAAAAGCAGCCGACAAAATCTGGAAATGGCAGCCAATTGTAAAATGCAGATTTACGCACATATGAAAAGCATTGAATCTATTTGCGCAAAAAGATGCAACCCATGTGATGCGCTATTTTTTATGATATCTTTCTTGTTTTCGAATTTATTAGATCATTCTGACCCTTCTGTGATGGGTTTAGGCCTTTTCGGCTCCTTTGTGGAAGCCTTCGGGCCTCAGGTCTCAGAAATAAATCAATTAGAGTCCTGGCCCCCCACTCCTGTCAGATGGTCAGCCCCATGGTAGCTTGATCGTGTGGCGAGCAGTCTAGGTCCTATAGCTTAGAGAGGGACAGCGAGAGACAAGCACGGAGAATTTTGAAGGTAGAAATTAGATAATCCGCAGATTAACTAACCCGCTGCCACCAGCCCGTGCGTTCTGGCTCACCACACCGGAACTTTCGAAATCGGGCTTCCGACTAGAGGGGGTTTAGCACTTACCTGCCAACTAGTGTCTTTTTGCTGTCAATCTCGAAGTCATAGCCGATGATAAGGGACAGATGGTTTGATTAGTTGATTGCATGTGCGCGAGTTTACTAGCCCGTATGTACAATTGCTCGCTGTACAATCATAACAATATATTAGTAAGTGCCTTGGCGCCCTGGGCAGCCAAGATTGGTCTACGCCTGAAGCCTATTTCTTGTCTTGGCTTGTTCCCACACATTGAAGTTAAAACATAAAAAACCACTTACGTCCGGCCTTGATGGCACTTTTCTTCTTTTCTCCAAAAACTTGAACTTCGCAAAGAGTCAAGGGTGAGCGTTTCCGATTGTTGATGCGTAGCTTCTGGCCGACCTTATTGCACTGGAACGTCTTCACAGAAAAGAAGCCGCTCGACTTGAACGAGGCGCACTCCTGACCGTCCACTGTGATGGAAAAGTCGTTGAGTCTCTCTGAGCAGCAGTCGAGTCGGTTGTAGATTCGAACCTGCTTGACGAGCGATCGCTCTTTGAGAGTCGCTTGCCACCAGCCAAACTCAGATTTTGTGTGAGTGCAGCTTTGTAAGTGCCAATTAGGACTCGTGTTACCATCGAATGCTCTTTGGCAAACACCATTGGTTGCTGTAGAACTTTGAGAGCATGACACGAGAGCAAGGCGGTCTAAAAAAGGAAAGAGTTGTTTAAATGCAAGCTAGGTTACACAAGTACTCTATTAAGCATCAGTATGGATAAAAACGGATTGACACCCTGTATTACTCTTTGGAGTTGGCAGTTTGACTTCCTCTCCGTACACCTGCACTTCGCAGAGAGTCAGCGGTGACGTTTTACGGTTCCTCACAGTCACAACTTGACCGATCCTGTCGCATTTGAATGCGCGAATTGAAAGAAACTGTTGGACTTGTACGACGCGCACTCGTGCCCATCGACCATGATTACAAAGTTGTTTAGCCGGTCTGAGCAACAGTCAATCCGGTTGGTGATTCGAACCGTCCGAATGTGAGACAGCGACTTGGTTCTCGCCTGCCACCAGCCCTTCTCATTTTTGGTGTGAGAGCAGGAATTGTGGCTATAGAATTGGTGATCGTTGTTGTCGATGGCTCGACTGCAGACGCCTTCAGAAGAGGTTGAAGACTGCAGACATTCCATCATTGGGAGCCTCGCTGAAATCAGATGCACAAGTTCAAATATTTAGTTCTATGCTACTTCCGAAAATGTTTCTATTGGCTAAAGCCTGCTAGTATAGTATGTCTTTCTTATGCGCTTACCGCCATAAGGATTTCTTGGAATGTAGTTTCCGAAGATCTGCACTTCGCAAAGAGTCAGCGGCGTTTTGATTCGATTCTTGATTACCAGCATCTGACCGACTTTGTTACACCTGAAGATCTTCACTGAAAATGACTTTCTCGAACTGTATGACTCGCACTCTTGACCATCGAGAAAGATGGAGAAGCTGTTGAGTCTGTCTGAGCAGCAGTCGAGTCTGTTGTAGATTAGAACAAATCGCACTCGAGCGAATCCGGATCCCCTTATGTAGGCTTGCCAAAAGCCTTTCTCGGCCTTTGTGTGCGTGCACGAGCCTGCGGCATAGTGCTGGTTAATTCTTCATCGAAGGCTCGTTCGCACGCGCCTCCAGATGACGTAGAGCTTTGGTAACACTCACCAAATTGCAGTTTGTCTAAATTTCAAATTTGACAGCAAATAAAGTTAATAGTATCGGGTTTTTTAAAGTTACGGGTAAGGTGACCTGCGGTGTTTAAAAACCATGTACTCTTAATATGTACTTTGCACGACGGCGTCTGATTTGACATTCACTGTAACATTGCACCGACATTTTTGCCGACTTTTGCTATTGTCATCCATCGGTGTAGTGTAAAAAAAATCATTGTCAGCAACGTCCAGCGAATTCGAATACGTTGGAATTTTGCATGGCTGTTGATCTTCTCATTTTTTATGAAATTCTAAAAGCGCAACCATGTACCAGGCTGAATTAAAATCGATATTTTTAGCTGTACAATTTGAATAGTCTTGGTACGGGCGTCTTGGGAAGGTGGAACTTTCACAACAGCGAAACTTAATATGAAAAGAACCATGTGCATTAGTTTTCGGCGTTGTAAAATTTTGACTTTATGAAGTCTCTTGCTAGATTTCTCGATGATGTTTTTGAGATTTTGAACGTTTGAATTTTCGACCTTGTGAATGAAGGTGCCTTTGGCGCAGTGAAATATCGAGTTTAGGAAACTAGCTTCTTGGCGAAGTTTGAAACCTTAAACTCCATATAAGCATAAAAGCTTACTCCAGCGCTGCGATATGATACCGTTGTTTTAGCTAATCGTCAACCTTCTTTAAAACCATTTTCGTTATAGTGGATTTAGTATATTTAGATTGTAATTTTCTGTAGGAGTAAAAGAAAAAAATGAATCAAATCAGTATCAAGAAATTGGCTTACTGTAGGCAGTTACAGCTTGAAGTAGCATTAAAAACAGAAGCCATCGATGCCAAGTCGCTTGAAAAGTGGGCCTGCTGGTCATGCTGAACCGTTAGAATCCTTTTGATAGCCGAATAACTTTTTTTAGCAGTTCAGCTTAATCGTTTGAGATCGTTTGCTCTCGAGGGCGGAGGTCTTGTCAATTTTATAGTCTTTAGATTTTCATCTCCTGTCGCTGATGGACTGGATTCGGCAGGGTTAGCAGCTGGCAGTGGTCTACATGAACAGTTTTCATGCCCTATGTATCCGGGTTTTATCCATTACACCTGTATCCTACGGAGGCGAGGGTATAGATTAGCTAGGGCTTTTGCTTTCGGTGAGTGAGGAGAGTTAAGCGAGGGCAGTCGTTGAGAGTCTTTTTGCTGCTCTTTCGAGCGGTCAGCTTGCAGATCCACCCCTGGGTTGCTACGCTCCTCGGGGTTGGCAGTGGGTCTGTCGGTCCGCAGCTTCTCACCTCCGGGTTGTGCACACGCTGCGCTCATTAATCTTTTATCGTCTCGTTGGTCAGCTGCTTTGTTTCAGATCGCCGCCCTTGCTCACCTTCTCTGTCTGGAATGGTGGTGGCTGCTATTGTCTTTCCTGCGCTTTTGCCTTCCACTCACTGTAGGCTTATATTGTGTTGCCTATTGCTGTTTGTATCTTTTTCGTATCTGCTTTATACTCTACTCTGGCCTCGCCTCGCTTACCGCCTCCTTGGCTTTGTTCTTTATGCGGCCCATTCTTACGGATTTCTAAGCCCTCTCTATCTCCTTCATGTATACAGGCTTTAAACAACAATTGCCTTTGGATACTAACATAAGAGGTAAAAATCGACATGTCTTTTATTCAATTTTTTATTCCGTTTTTTGTTGCCGGGATTTCCGTCGAGCTCTGGAAACAGCTGCCCAGTTTCAAAGGGATCTGAACTAGCTGGAAAACGCGATCATGATTTCGCCGAATACGAATGCACTGTCAATCTTAGCATTGATTTTATGACATTAGCCTTGTGCAGTTTTACTTCAATTCCCAAACCAGGCATTGCAGCTGGTGTTGGGACTCCTGGACATTTGATTTCACATGACTGTCACAGTAAAAATTAACATCAAAGTTACTGGAGATGTAACATTTAGACTAGTTTTTGTACAGTTGCTGATATGACGCCAAAATCAGACATCTCAGATATGGCGCAAAAAAAGACATCTCAGATATGGCGCCAAAAACAGACATCTCAGATATGGCGCCAAAATCAGGCATCTCAGATATGGCGCCAAAAACAGACATCTCAGATATGACGCCAAAATCAGACATCTCAGATATGGCGCCAAAAACAGACATCTCAGATATGACGCCAAAAACAGACATTTCAGATATGGCGCCAAAAACAGACATCTCAGATATGGCGACAAAATCAGGCTTCTCAGATATGGCGCCAAAAACAGACATCTCAGATATGATGCCAAAATCAATCATGTCAGATATGGCGCCAAAATCAGGCATCTCAGATATGGCGCCAAAATCAGGCATCTCAGATATGGCGCCAAAATCAGGCATCTCAGATATGGCGCCAAAATCAGGCATCTCAGATATGGCGACAAAATCAGGCATCTCAGATATGGCGCCAAAATCAGGCATCTCAGATATGGCGCCAAAATCAGGCATCTCAGATATGGCGCCAAAATCAGGCATCGCAGATATGGCGCCAAAAACAGACATCTCAGATATGGCGCCAAAATCAGGCATCTCAGATATGGCGCCAAAATCAGGCATCTCAGATATGGCGCCAAAATCAGGCATCGCAGATATGGCGCCAAAAACATACATCTCAGATATGGCGCCAAAATCAGGCATCTCAGATACTCAGCTGCATGGACGTCCCCGGCGCTGTCCAGGAGGCGCGCCTCGTCTGGGGGATTTACAGAGTCTCAGGAGGCCGGCTGCGGCGGGTGGAGGCGGTTTCTCGGAATTGAACTTTTAATCTTTGTGCGTCTGTCTTTATCTGACCTTTCTTCGCTGTCTCACCCTGTGTTCCCCTCTCACCCTCTGTGTTCCCCTCTAACCCTCTGTGTTCCCCTCTCACCCTGTGTTCCCCTCTAACCCTCTGTGTTCCCCTCTAACCCTCTGTGTTCCCCTCTCACCCTGTGTTCCCCTCTAACCCTCTGTGTTCCCCTCTCACCCTGTGTTCCCCTCTAACCCTCTGTGTTCCCCTCTCACCCTCTGTGTTCCCCTCTAACCCTCTGTGTTCCCCTCTCACCCTGTGTTCCCCTCTAACCCTCTGTGTTCCCCTCTCACCCTCTGTGTTCCCCTCTAACCCTCTGTGTTCCCCTCTCACCCTGTGTTCCCCTCTAACCCTCTGTGTTCCCCTCTCACCCTCTATGTTCCCCTCTCACCCTCTGTGTTCCCCTCTCACCCTCTATGTTCCCCTCTCACCCTCTGTGTTCCCCTCTCACCCTCTATGTTCCCCTCTCACCCTCTATGTTCCCCTCTCACCCTCTATGTTCCCCTCTCACCGTCTATGTTCCCCTCTCACCCTCTGTGTTCCCCTCTCACCCTCATGTTCCCCTCTCACCCTCTGTGTTCCCCTCTCACCCTCTATGTTCCCCTCTCCCCGCTGTCACAGATGAATGGATCTGGATGAGGATCGATCCCAGAGTTGAAATTACCAGAAGTCAATAAATCAGCAGTGAGGAGAGTCAGATTTCAAGTTAAACAACTCCGTGTGTCGTATGCTGACCCCTGTGATTCGTATTAATTGGCCCAACTGATTTCGTTTCACTGAAGCTTGCCCTGGGCTTGAGTTTTTGTACGGCTGCCACAACACCCGACCGCAGCCCTGTGTGGGCGGGGGGGGAGCTCCGCAATCCAATCGGAGGTTTCTCGCGGGAATTTCAACTGCTGGCTAATAGGGCGCACTTTGATACCGCTTTCAAGGTGTTTCTTTTTGTTTCACTTCTCAATGTTCTCGTGACCCAGCGAGTCAAGTGACAATTGCGGCAATTATCCAGTTGCTACGGGGAACTATGCAATGTGATTTTCAATTCCCAGTGACCCAGATTGACATGATTCATGTTTGTTACGTATTGTTTCAGAAGTCGCCATAATCAGCGGTGTGTCGTGTGTTGAGGCGCCACTGAGGGGATGAAGGTGAAAAAGAGGATGAAAAAGAGGGGTGAATGTCACCGCCCTCCTGAGGGTGAATGAGATCGGGTGAATGTCAATGAGAGGGTGAAGAAGAGGCCCAGCAACTGAGAATCTGTGAGGCTGACCCAGCAACTGACACTCTGGGAGGCTGACCCAGCAACTGAGGATCTGGGAGGCTGACCCAGCAACTGACACTCTGTGAGGCTGACCCAGCAACTGACACTCTGGGAGGCTGACCCAGCAACTGACACTCTGGGAGGCTGACCCAGCAACTGACACTCTGGGAGGCTGACCCAGCAACTGAGGATCTGGGAGGCTGGCCCAGCAACTGACACTCTGGGAGGCTGACCCAGCAACTGAGGATCTGGGAGGCTGAAGCAGCAACTGACACTCTGGGAGGCTGACCCAGCAACTGACACTCTGGGAGGCTGACCCAGCAACTGACACTCTGGGAGCTGGTCCAGCAACTGAGGATCTGGGAGGCTGACCCAGCAACTGAGGATCTGGGAGGGTGAAAAGAAAGTGATATTAGAGACAAAAATGAATAAAATCGTAGCAAAGAATTGGTAATGATATTCTATTCACAAAAAACACATTATAGCATTATTTATCAAATATATAACTCCGCTTTAACAACCAGTTTTATTTTCGTTCACCTAAAACGCCAGCACTAGCAACAACAAACGAATTTTATTAGCGACTTTATCGAAAGCACAAGTCAAAACAGTCCAGCTTTATTAGAAAAGAAAACCGGTTGCGCAAAAAATGCATTCGTAATCGTAAGATTTCAAGCTTAATAACTTACACTATTATACTACTAAAAAGTAGGACGCAGAATCAGTAGAACATAAAAAATATATCAACCATAGTTTGTGAAATACGACACATGATTGGAAGAGCATGTAGTTTTAGCTTAATAGGAAAATTAATTATGATTAGAAATTTATAAGTTTGGCTTTATAAATTAGGAACTTAAAAAATATGGGTTAGAGGATAAATGGGTTAAGTTTCTAAAAATATTTTAATTCTCTAAAATATGACACCAATTAATCAATATAGGTTGTTTAACTATTGAAATGAAAATAATGTCTGACTTTCGTATGTCTCTTACACTTTACGGTATGTCACTGTTTTCATGTCTTCTACATGTTTATGTCATTATGTGTTTTAATGTCTCAGATGCTTTAATGCCTCTACATGTATGTATATTACTCGTAATTTTCTCTAAAAATTTTATGTCACTGTCGTTTAATATCTTTTGTTTTTGACGTCACTATCTTTTAATGTTTCTTACGTTTTTTAATGCTAATTTAAAAGATAGCGAACGAATATCTTTTAACGTACGTTATGTTCTTTTAAAGTTTCGATTGCATTTCATTGTCCCTACTATAGTCTTTTAATGTGTATTACGGATTTTTAAATGTCTCTTAAATAATTCTCTGAAATATGTCTCTCAGTTAAAACAAAATTTTCTATGCTCCCAAGCAAACTGTTATAATGCCTAAGATTTCAAATCAAATCAATCAATCAAATTTAGAGTTTATCCAGAGCCAGACGGGCAGACGATCGGCAATGCTGCCTCAGGTGATTCTCGTTGTTAATAGCCTGATTGCAGCCCCGCCATCGGCATTTTACTCCGCCACCAATATCACCGCAATGCACCCGTTTCAAGTGACTGCTCAAATCTTCGGCGCTAAGAAATGCTAGAGTACAATTCGACCAATAGCACCGGAAAATATTCGATTTCAGCGTTGGCAACTGGGTGATCGTGACGCAGCCGCGACTGTCCCCAGCAACCAGACACCTGGCCGACTCGAAGTACTGAACTGAGGTGACGGCATTGCGGCCGGGACTGGCCCACACCACCACATGGGTGCAGCCGTCGGTTGGAACCGACTTGCCCGAAGCTAGCGAGGCCGGCAGCCGGTGACAACGCACTGAACCATCGGAGCAGCCAAGGAACAGCCAGGTGGATCGAACGCTAACGTGCAAACTTATTAGACGAATGTCCGAACTCGGACAGCCGGTTGTGTCCGAACTGAATTGGCTGATTGGCGACTCCCAACGGCCGGATCGAAAAGTTTGCAGGCACCAGGAGGACAGGCAGAAGGCTATGGAGCCGGGCAGGGGGCAGCGGACCGCAACTGGGGGCGTTGGCTGCTTGATGTTAAACAGCAGTATGCCGCTGCGCTCGTCTCTGGGTTGGCAGGGGCGGATTTGAGAGTGAGGAAGGGCGGATTTGAGAGTGAGGAAGGGCGGATTTTAGAGTGAGGAAGGGCGGATTTGAGAGTGAGGAAGGGCGGATTTTAGAGTGAGGAAGGGCGGATTTTAGAGTGAGGAAGGGCGGATTTGAGAGTGAGGAAGGGCGGATTTGAGAGTGAGGAAGGGCGGATTTGAGAGTGAGGAAGGGCGGATTTGAGAGTGAGGAAGGGCGGATTTTAGAGTGAGGAAGGGCGGATTTTAGAGTGAGGAAGGGCGGATTTGAGAGTGAGGAAGGGCGGATTTTAGAGTGAGGAAGGGCGGATTTGAGAGTGAGGAAGGGCGGATTTGAGAGTGAGGAAGGGCGGATTTGAGAGTGAGGAAGGGCGGATTTGAGAGTGAGGAAGGGCGGATTTTAGAGTGAGGAAGGGCGGATTTGAGAGTGAGGAAGGGCGGATTTTAGAGTGAGGAAGGGCGGATTTGAGAGTGAGGAAGGGCGGATTTGAGAGTGAGGAAGGGCGGATTTTAGAGTGAGGAAGGGCGGATTTGAGAGTGAGGAAGGGCGGATTTGAGAGTGAGGAAGGGCGGATTTGAGAGTGAGGAAGGGCGGATTTGAGAGTGAGGAAGGGTGGATTTTAGAGTGAGGAAGGGCGGATTTTAGAGTGAGGAAGGGCGGATTTGAGAGTGAGGAAGGGCGGATTTTAGAGTGAGGAAGGGCGGATTTGAGAGTGAGGAAGGGCGGATTTGAGAGTGAGGAAGGGCGGATTTGAGAGTGAGGAAGGGCGGATTTGAGAGTGAGGAAGGGTGGATTTTAGAGTGAGGAAGGGCGGATTTGAGAGTGAAGAGGGCGGTTTTTAGATTAAAGAGGGCGGGTTTTAGATTGAAGAGGGCAGTTTTTAGATTGAAGAGGGCAGTTTTTAGATTGAAGAGGGCGGTTTTTAGATTAAAGAGGGCGGTTTTTAGATTAAAGAGGGCGGGTTTTAGATTGAAGAGGGCGGTTTTTAGATTGAAGAGGGCGGTTTTTAGATTGAAGAGGGCGGTTTTTAGATTGAAGAGGGCGGGTTTTAGATTGAAGGCGGCGGATTGTAGATTCAGGGGCGCATTGTAGATTCAGGGGCGGAATGTGGATTCAGGGGCGGACTGTAGATTGAAGGGAGCGGATTGTAGATTGAAGGGAGCGGATTGTAGATTGAAGGGAGCGGATTGTAGATTAAAGGGAGCGGATTTTAGATTGAAGGGAGCAGATTGTGGATCAGGGGCGGATTGTAGATTCAGGGGCGGATTGTAGATTCAGGGGCGGATTGTAGATTCAGGGGCGGATTGTAGATTCAGGGGCGGATTGTAGATTCAGGGGCGGATTGTAGATTCAGGGGCGGATTGTAGATTCAGGAGCGGATTGTAGATTCACGGGCGGATTGTAGATTCAGGAGCGGATTGTAGATTCAGGGGCGGATTGTAGATTCAGGAGCGGATTGTAGATTCAGGGGCGGATTGTAGATTCAGGGGCGGATTGTAGATTCAGGAGCGGATTGTAGATTCATGGGCGGATTGTAGATTCAGGGGCGGATTGTAGATTCACGGGCGGATTGTAGATTCAGGAGCGGATTGTAGATTCATGGGCGGATTGTAGATTCAGGAGCGGATTGTAGATTCAGGGGCGGATTGTAGATTCAGGGGTGGATTGTAGATTCACGGGCGGATTGTAGATTCAGGGGCGGATTGTAGATTCAGGAGCGGATTGTAGATTCACGGGCGGATTGTAGATTCAGGAGCGGATTGTAGATTCAGGGGCGGATTGTAGATTCAGGGGCGGATTGTAGATTCAGGGGCGGATTGTAGATTCAGGGGCGGATTGTAGATTCAGGGGCGGATTGTAGATTCACGGGCGGATTGTAGATTCAGGGGCGGATTGTAGATTCATGGGCGGATTGTAGATTCAGGAGCGGATTGTAGATTCAGGGGCGGATTGTAGATTCAGGGGTGGATTGTAGATTCACGGGCGGATTGTAGATTCAGGGGCGGATCGTGGATTCAGGGGCGGACTGTAGATTGAAGGGAGCGGATTGTAGATTGAAGGGAGCGGATTGTAGATTAAAGGGAGCGGATTTTAGATTGAAGGGAGCAGATTGTGGATCAGGAGCGGATTGTAGATTCAGGAGCGGATTTTAGATTGAAGGGAGCAGATTGTGGATCAGGAGCGGATTGTAGATTCATGGGCGGATTGTAGATTCATGGGCGGATTGTGGATTCAGGAGCGGATTGTAGATTCAGGGGCGGATTGTAGATTGAAGGGAGCAGATTGTAGATTCAGGGGCGGATTGTAGATTCAGGGGCGGATTGTAGATTCAGCGGCGGATTGTAGATTCAGGGGCGGATTGTAGATTCAGGAGCGGATTGTAGATTCAGGGGCGGATTGTAGATTCAGGGGCGGATTGTAGATTCAGGAGCGGATTGTAGATTCAGGGGCGGAATGCAGATTCAGGGGCGGATTGTAGATTCAGGGGCGGATTGTAGATTCAGGAGCGGATTGTAGATTCAGGGGCGGATTGTAGATTCAGGGGCGGAATGCAGATTCAGGGGCGGATTGTAGATTCAGGGGCGGATTGTAGATTCAGGAGCGGATTGTAGATTCAGGAGCGGATTGTAGATTCAGGGGCGGAATGCAGATTCAGGGGCGGATTGTAGATTCAGGGGCGGATTGTAGATTCAGGAGCGGATTGTAGATTCAGGGGCGGATTGTAGATTCAGGAGCGGATTGTAGATTCAGGGGCGGAATGCAGATTCAGGGGCGGATTGTAGATTCAGGGGCGGATTGTAGATTCAGGAGCGGATTGTAGATTCAGGGGCGGATTGGTTAACAATGAAAATGAGCTACACAAAATTAAGTGAAACTCACCGAACAATAATAAGCTTGTCAGTCTGACAGCCAACTAAAGCAACGCGCCTGCCCTCGCAGACGGTCAGCTCCAGGCAGGACACCGGTCCGTCGCAGCCAATCCAGCCAGACATAAGTGTGGCGCTATTCAAATCGTACTTGCACACCCGGCCGCTGCCCAGGCCCAGATAGATACAATCCCATCGATGACAGGCAGCCCATAGTTGAGCTTCTAGGCTGCTTCGCTTCAACAAATCGCCAGTTCTAGTATTGTGCACAGACAGCACCGCGTCGGAGCCGCCGCTATAGATTCTAAACACATCGATAGAGCAGCCAAGGTTAGTAACTACCATACAGTTCACCCGGCACTGGCTGCTGGAACTGCCGCCTCGCCGATATGTAGTTAAGCATTCGTGAGTCTGCAATGAGAACCGTTTAGCGGTGCCATCGGCCGAGCCGGTGTACAGGAAACCGTTGCTAATTAGGGTGCAAATTATCTGATCTGAATTGTGCGCCTGAAATTTGCCAGGCAATGCCATTGTACTGGTTGGGGCCGATTCTTCCATTCTGGTGCGCTTTCGTTGCTCGCTTAGACTCAGGGTGGGTCTGCGCTGGGCGGCTGGGGTTTGAGCTCTGCGGTTACTGTCGCTGCTGCTGCTGCTGCTGCTGCTGTCGCTGCTGCTGCTCTCGAATCGGCGTCTTGGTGCGAATTGGAAACCCATGGCTCTTTTTTACCGCTTGTCTCTGCTGTCTACTGCTTATTTCTGTTGTCTACCGCTTATCTCTGCTGTCTACCGCTTATCTCTGTCTACCGCTTATCTCTCTGTCTACCGTTTATCACTGCTGTCTACCGCTTGTCTCTGTTGTCTACTGCTTATTTCTGTTGTCTTACCGCTTATTGCTGCTGGCTGCCGCTTATTTCTGCTGTCTACCGCTTATCTCTCTGCTGTCTACCGCTTGCCTCTGCTGTCTACCGCTTATCTGTCTCTGTTTACCGCCTACCTCTGCTGTCTACCGCTTATCTCTCTGTCTACCGCTTATCTCGGCTGTCTACCGCTTATCTCTGCTGTCTACCGCTTATCTCTGTTGTCTACCGCTTATCTCTCTGTTGTCTACCGCTTATCTCTGCTGTCTACGGCTTATCTCTGCTGTCTACCGCTTATCTCTCTCTGTCTACCGCTTATCTGTCTCTGTCTACCGCTTATCTCACTCAATTTACCGCTTATCTCTGCTGTCTACGGCTTATCTCTCGCTGTCTACGGCTTATCTCTGCTGTCTACCGCTTATCTCTCTGTCTACCGCTTATCTCGGCTGTCTACCGCTTATCTCTGCTGTCTACCGCTTATCTCTGTTGTCTACCGCTTATCTCTCTGTTGTCTACCGCTTATCTCTCTCTGTCTACCGCTTATCTGTCTCTGTCTACCGCTTATCTCACTCAATTTACCGCTTATCTCTGCTGTCTACGGCTTATCTCTGCTGTCTACCGCTTATCTCTCTCTGTCTACCGCTTATCTGTCTCTGTCTACCGCTTATCTCACTCAATTTACCGCTTATCTCTGCTGTCTACGGCTTATCTCTCGCTGTCTACGGCTTATCTCTGCTGTCTACCGCTTATCTCTCGCTGTCTACCGCTTATCTCTGCTGTCTACGGCTTATCTCTGCTGTCTACTGTTTATCTCTCTCTGTCTACCGCTTATCTGTCTGTCTACCGCTTATCTCACTCAATTTACCGCTTATCTCTGCTGTCTACCGCTTATCTCACTCAGTTTACCGCTTATTTGTCTGTCTTACCACTTTCTCTAAAAATTACAACTGCTATCCTGGATCACCGATATTTTAAGCACAAAACCGCCGACAAGATTCAGCACTCACCGACTGGAAGATTTGGATGTACCCGCAACACTGGCAACTGCAGCACCAATAGTCGCTGCGGAATCAGAACTTTTATTATTATTATTGTTACTTTTGAGCTTATTTCTAATATCCAAATCCACCACAATGACGTCATCGGAATCTGCCTCCACTTTAACATTCTTGTCTTTCTGCTTTTTATTTTCTTTTTCGCCATTCCTACTAACAGTAGTAGGAATATTAGTTGTACTGCTACTAGTAATATCGGTGGACTTCTCAGATTTAACAACTCCAGCTTGCTGTAAAGAACGAGCAATACAGGCAAAAGTTGAGGAGACATTGTTGGTGTCATTCGGTTCAGCAGCTGACGTTCTTGGCCTCTTAGCCGCTGGCGGAGCTGCAGTACTCTCTTCATCGTCTGAGTCATCTCCATCATTATCATTATTATCGGCAGGAGCATCTCCAGTTGCAGTGGATGAATTAGCCGCTTGAGCAGACAGTCTCTCAGCCACTAGGCGATCCATTTCGGCAAACGTCAGATCTCTGGACTGCTCGGATCGAATTATACTGCGAATCACTTGTAAAGTGGCTTCGTCTACAGGGGATGAGGCGCTAGCGGAGACTGGGCCAGTGGCGTCGAAAGAACACGGCTCAGCTGGTGGTGGCGGAAGCAGCGAGGGCGGCTGCGCAGGCGGCGGCGTTGGTGGAGCAACTCGAGGTTCAGCTGCAGTTTGCTGTGGCGAACCACTGGACGGCCCTGAGACACTTTCTGGAAATGCAAGAAGAAATTGTTTAGTTCTGGTACCACTGGGCTGGCCTAGAAACTGAGGCTTTGAGAGGCTGGCACAGCAACTGAGGCCTTGAGAGGCTGGCAAAGCAACTGAGGATTTAGGAGGCTAGCACAGCAACTGAGGATCTGGGAGGCTAGCACAGCAACTGAGGATCTGGGAGGCTGGTCCAGCAACTGAGGATCTGGGAGGCTGGCCCAGCAACTGAGGATCTGGAAGGCTGGCTCAGCAACTGAGGATCTGGAAGGCTGGCCCAGCAACTGAAGATCTGGGAGGCTGGTCCAGCAACTGAGGATCTGGGAGGCTGGCTCAGCAACTGAGGATCTGTGAGGCTGGCCCAGCAACTGAGAATGTGGGAGGCTGGCCCAGCAACTAAAGATTTGGGAGGCTGGCCCAGCAAATGAGGATCTGAGCTGTTAGCAGTGGATGCATACCAGCCTACTGAATCTAATAAATAAAATGTACTATGCAACGACGCATCATCGGTTATAAATAAACATGTTTAGTTTGTTTCGAAGCGATTGATTCTTATCCCTATATTTATCTCAGTCTTTCCTTCTCAATTTCACTAGTCTGATGAGTGAGAGAACTCAGAGCTGTAGTTCCAATTAGGCATTAGTCACGAACTGCTTCTTTGCACCTAGGTTTTATCCCTGGATTCCAATTGCATTTGGTTCCTAATTGGGCTATATTTAACCGACTTAGACACGAGGCTTCGCGGAGAAAATATTAGAGAAACTTTGAAGTAAGACAATATGAAACGCTGATTGGATTGCAACTAGCTCGTACTCGCAGATAAAATGCATACCAATCCGACGGAATTACACATAGTAACTCGTCTTATACTGAGCCTTTTCTACAGCGGTTGAGCAAAAGTTGGGTGCGAGCCTGTGTAAAGGAAACTTAAACGTAAGTTTATTCTTCGACCTACTAGTACTAGCTACTATCTGATCTTAGCATCTCTCTCTACTTGTCTCTGTATCTTGCCGGCCTCTAATCCTGCCGCTTATCTGCGTATCTCGCCGGCCTCTCTTATCTTGCCGCCTCTTTGAACTTGCCACTTGTCTGTGTATTTCGCCGGCCTTTCTTATCTTGTCGCCTCTTTGATCTTGCCGCTTATCTGTGTATCTCGCCGGCCTCTTTGTTCTTGCCGCTTATCTGTGTATCTCACTGGCCTCTTTGTTCTTGCCGCTTATCTGTGTATCTCGCCGGCCTCTCTTATCTTGCCGCCTCTTTGAGCTTGCCACTTGTCTGTGTATTTCGCCGGCCTTTCTTATCTTGTCGCCTCTTTGATCTTGCCGCTTATCTGTGTATCTCGCCGGCCTCTTTGTTCTTGCCGCTTATCTGTGTATCTCACTGGCCTCTTTGTTCTTGCCGCTTATCTGTGTATCTCGCCGGCCTCTCTTATCTTGCCGCCTCTTTGAGCTTGCCACTTGTCTGTGTATTTCGCCGGCCTTTCTTAATATCTTGTCGCCTCTTTGATCTTGCCGCTTATCTGTGTATCTCGCCGGCCTCTTTGTTCTTGCCGCTTATCTGTGTATCTCGCCGGCCTCTTTGTTCTTGCCGCTTATCTGTGTATCTCGCCGGCCTCTTTGTTCTTGCCGCTTATCTGTGTATCTCGCCGGCCTCTTTGTTCTTGCCGCTTATCTGTGTATCTCGCCGGCCTCTTTGTTCTTGCCGCTTATCTGTGTATCTCACCGACCTCTCTTATCTTGCCGCCTCTTTGATCCTGTCGGCCTCTCATCTTGCCGCATCTTTGCTCTTGCCGCCTGTATCTGATCTGAGCCTCTGATCGTGCTAAATCTGACTTCGAAGATTCTTAGTCTGATTTTGCTACCCCAGTCAAATAAGCGCTGTTTACGCCATTGCCGTAATCGCCCTCAACGGCACAAGTCTGCAACAAATCATTAATCTGGAACTTGCAAGTTAAATTAATATATCATAAATTTTATCTCAACAGACAAAACGATGACAAACGACAACAACGGAGATTCTTTCATCAGCACAGTCGCTTACCGGCAAGAAAATCAAATAAGTTTAACAACAGCATCCACACAGACTGAACAGCAACTATTTGGCACAGATTTCATATCGGTCGGCGGCCTGGCTTTAATATTTGTGGCACTATTCCTGCTACTATCTTCAGCAGTAGGCATTTTAGTGTATCAATTAGCTAGCCGGGGCCTAATCTGGCGCAGTACTGAAGCCGAGCTCAATCAGGTCAACCAGCTCTGGTCTCGGCCATCTAGCAGGGCTGGCACAACAATGGGCACTAGGACCACAGCAATGGGCGGTAGTCCTAGCGAAGCTGGCGCAATGCCAACGTCCCCTAGAAGCAGCCTGAGTGGCGGCAGCGGCAGGCAAAGCGGCGAAGCTTCTGCCACTAATAGCGGCATCGTTGTCCGACGAAACAGCAGCCGAGTGTCCATTATATCGCCTAGTAGCGTCACTAGCAACAGCAATAGCAACAACAATATTAACAGTACTACTCATAGTAATAGTCCGCAGACATCTATATCCCCGTCAATTGCGTTGACAAGAGTGGAAAGTTGAGTTACTAAGTGCATCTAATTGCTCAAGTCTTATTATTTTGCAAGTTTCATTTTTTCTCATTAACCTCAAATTCACAAGCATTGACACAATTGAATCTCATTAAATATAAAGCAAAACATCCCGAAGTCTCGGGTATAACAAAAAATTACCTTTTAAAATTGCCAGTCGTTTAGACGTCAAATTAGCCTTCTTTTCAGTCAGCTGTAAAATGAATTTTATACTAATGCTTGTAAGCTAAAACAAGAACGAGGAGCACTTGGCAATCTTAAAAATTAACAATATAATATAGTACAGCAACTGAGGATCTGTGAGGCTGGCCCAGCAACTGAGGATCTGTGAGGCTGGCCCAGCAACTGTGGATCTGGGAGGCTGGCCCAGCAACTGAGGATCTGGGAGGCTGGTCCAGCAACTGAGGATCTAGGAGGCTGGTCCAGCAACTGAGGATCTGGGAGGCTGGTCCAGCAACTGAGGATCTGGGAGGCTGGCCCAGCAACTGAGGATCTAGGAGGCTGGTCCAGCAACTGAGGATCTAGGAGGCTGGTCCAGCAACTGAGGAACTGTGAGGCTGGCCCAGCAACTGAGGATTTGGGAGGCTGGACCAGCAACTGAGGATCTGGGAGGCTGGCCCAGCAACTGAAGACGTGGGATGCTTGCCCATCAAGCTCTGGGTAGCAACACCCTATGACTGAATGCCATACATATAAACTCACCTGTTTCATAGCAGCCTCCTTATTTTCAAGAGTCTGCTGCATCTCTTGCACCCTGAGCCGCAGCTCCGCAAGCTCTTGACGCTGACTCTCTAGCTCAGTCTCCAGCTGCTCCTCTTGCAGCGACAATTCCAGGGCTTGCTGCAATCGCTGAACGGCAAGACTTGGCTGAGGTTTTGACTCCGTTGATCTAGTCTCATCCACTGCTTGATCAGGTGCTTCAGGTGCTAATTCGCCCCCCTGAGGCCCCGCACCAGACGTTGAAGCTTGCGATTGCTGCGACGTTGAAGCTGACAGAAGGCTGTTTATTGGCTGAGACATCGGCGCCTGCGACACTGTGTCAGATTCGTCTTCGCCTCTGGGATCGGGTCGTTTGGATCGCGATGTTCGCGACTGTTGCAATAAAGGGTTCAGCGAGAAATTAGGCGGTGGTCAGAAATAATGGCTTGGGCGCTAAACATGCTACTTATCTGCGCTTTTGCTAAATAGTAATATAAGTTTGTTATTATGTACTCTTACTAAAGACTAGCATCTCTCTCTATGGAGAGGTTAGCATCTCTCTCTATGGGGAGGGTAGCATCTCTCTCTATGGAGAGGGTAGCATCTCTCACTATGGGGAGGGTAGCATCTCTCTCTATAGGGAGGGTAGCATCTCTCACTATGGGAGGGTAGCATCTCTCACTATGGAGAGGGTAGCATCTCTCACTATGGGGAGGGTAGCATCTCTCACTATGGAGAGGGCAGCATCTCTCACCATGGAGAGGGTAGCATCTCTCTCTATGGGGAGGGTAGCATCTCTCACTATGGGGAGGGTAGCATCTCTCACTATGGGGAGGGTAGCATCTCTCTCTATGGAGAGGGTAGCATCTCTCTCTATGGGGAGGGTAGCATCTCTCACTATGGAGAGGGCAGCATCTCTCACTATGGAGAGGGTAGCATCTCTCTCTATGGAGAGGGTAGCATCTCTCACTATGGGGAGGGTAGCATCTCTCACTATGAGGGTAGCATCTCTCACTATGGAGAGGGTAGCATCTCTCTCTATTGGAGGGTAGCATCTCTCACTATGGGGAGGGTAGCATCTCTCACTATGAGGAGGGTAGCATCTCTCTATGGAGAGGGTAGCAAAATTCTACTAACACACCTTGCCACCAGCCGCGGCGCCACTATTAACAACATCCTCCCAGATGCGTCGATCTTTGCGAGTTTTCGCACCGCTATTGGCCAAATCCAACACTCGGACGGCTCGATTCGGCGAATTCGACATGCCAGAAGTTGTCGGGCCAGCAGTTTCAGTCTGATCAGATGACAAGTGAACTGATGGTCGAATTCGACCGCTGCTAGCACTACTACTAGTAGTTGGATTAGCTGCAGGTAACGATTGCGCTTCATTTTGCCATGGCTCTACCTGCTGCTGCATTAACTGTGGCGGAGTTGGCAGCAAAGCCCCTGTCTGCTGCTTCTGTTGTTGCTGATGGTTTTGACGCTGATAAGGACCAGGATATGCTGATGAATGATAAGCAGAACTGTCAATACCATGCTGATGGCCCCAATGTCCATATTGCTGTTGTTTTTGTTGTTGTTGATGCTGCTGCTTGTGGCGAGGGGGTCTATATCTGTGATGATGGTTGTTGCCACTACCACGGCCACTGCTGCCACAACCAATGTTGCCACCACCACGGCCAATGTTGCCACCACCACGGCCAATGTTGCCACCACCATGGCCAATGTTGCCACCACCATGGCCAATGTTGCCACCACCACGGCCAATGTTGCCACCACCATGGCCAATGTTGCCACCACCACGACCACCATTGCCACCATTATGACCACTGCTGCCACCTCTTTGACTATGGGCAGACATTTAACTGCACTGTATTATCATAGTACAAAAACTTTATAAATATTTTAATTTCTTCTTTTGAGGCTTTATGTCCAACTGCAATTGGATTTTAGACAGATAATAGTCAGAGATAAAGTGAGAATACAATATCAACTTAGTGTTCTTATTTAATAAAGGTGTAGAATAGCTTAATACTTAACATATCCAACTCTTATAGTATAATATATCCAATTTCATGTTTTGAAGGTATCCAACCAATGTTTAAATTCAAACCTAGCAATGTTAACTAGGGGCTTATATGATAAAATTTGGCCTATAGCTTATGCCACTTCAGATAAAAATAGTTTTGGTTAACTATAAGTTAGCATTAGTGAATTTAAACACCAAAGGGATATTGTTTTTTTAGATTAGGCTTAGAGCAAGTTTTATTCTGGTTTATATAATGTCTTTAGTGACTCTTCTCTAGATTTTCTATTAATGTATTTATCTTTTTTGGGTTATTTTGATAAAATACTTGATTACTTTATCCTTTGTAGAAAGATATTGGCAATCTAGTGCCCCCCTCTGGGATGCCCAGTAAGCAAGGAGCAAAGAATATTCATGGAAATTCATTAAAAAGCACATGGCACTTTAGACAGGTCCTATTTTAAGAAAGGATCATTGGTATTATCCTCATATTTTGTAGGCTAATTTATGGTTTGCTAATCTAAACTGCAAATGCTATGTCTAATTGTCTCATTAGTTGAATTAGACTATTTCTTTTTTAAATGCTATATTCTAAGTTCCTAATAAATTCTTAGATCTTAAAACTTTCTAAGCTTTTAGCAGCCACTTTATTGACAGTTTCCTTTAGCCAATCATCATCAAGTTGCTAAGTTTCATTAGACATCACTTTTTATGCTATTATATATAGGATTGCCTTTCTGGCATAAAAGGAGACCTTCTTGTTAACCATGGATGTTGCTAGCCTATATACCAATATTCCAATGGAGGCTAGCTTCAAATGTATATAGGTATTCAAGGAATATCACATTTACTAATGCCTACAATGTACATATCCATCTGATTATATGTCTATACAAGTTAAACCTAAAGAGCAAAAACTTTATTCAAGTTCAATGACAAGTAATTTTTGTAAGTAAATGAAATTGCCATAGAGAAATTGTTTTTACATAGCTATAAAGGCTTATAGCAAAAATAATAAAGGCTATTAGGAGCTAGAAAAGCCTGTAGACTAGTCTATTTTGCTAGAGTCAATATATTTTACTTTGCTAGAATCTAAGAATATATCTAACCTTTTTTCTAGCTTAATCTTTTTAGAAATCTAGCTTTTCCCTAGCCTCAGACTTCTTTTAAAAGTTATACTATTAGCCTTTGGTCCTTTTTTAAATATAGTCTCTGCTTTAGTTGCAATCTTTTAGAATCCTTTTATCCTTCTTAGACTCTAGCCTTTAATTAGACTCAATTAATCTAAGAATCTATCTTTTCCCTAGCTCTAATCCTTCTAGCAATTCAGCCATTCCTCTATCTGAACCCAATACTTTAAGGAATCTAGCTTCTCCCTTATTCCAATTTTTAGAAATCTAGCCATTCCTTTATCCTAATAATCCTCTAAGAATGCAGCCATTCCCCTATCCCAATCTTCTAGAGAATCTGACTTCTCTTTTATCCTAATTCTCTAAGGAATCTATCTTATCCCTCATCCTAATCCTCCAGGGAATCTGGCCTATCCTCCATTTTCCTTTAAAGAATCTGGCCTACTCTTCATTTTAGTCCTCTAGGGAATCTGGCCTATCCTTCATCACAATCCTCTAGATAATCTGGTCTTTCCTCCATTATAATCCTCTAGGGAATCTGGCCTATCTCCTATCCTAATCCTCTAGGGAATCTGGCCTATCTCCTATCCTAATCCTCTAAGGAATCTGGCCTATCTCTTATCCTAATCCTCTAGGGAATCTGGCCTATCTCCTATCCTAATCCTTTAGGGAATCTGGCCTATCTCTTATCCTAATCCTCTAGGGAATCTGGCCTAGCTCCTATCCTAATCCTCTAGGGAATCTGGCCTAGCTCCTATTCTAATCCTCTAAGGAATCTGGCCTATCTCCCATCTTAATCCTTTAGGGAATCTAGCCTACCCTTTATCCCAATCCTCTAGGGAATCTAGCCTACCCCTCATCCTAATCCTCCAGGGAATCTTGACTACCCCCTATCCTAATCCTTCAAGGAGTCCAGCCTATTTCTTATCCCAATCCTCCAGGGAATCCGGCCTACCCCCTATCCCAATCTTCTAAGAATCTAGCCTCTAATATGCTCACATCAACTATCCTTGGATCTAGCCTTTCAAGAATTTTTGCTTTGCTTTCAACAAATATTATTTAACTAGTTATTGTTTCTAGCTAATTCTATAGAGTAAAAATCTATTTACAGAAAAGCAGAAAACAGTTATTTATATATTATATTTTGCTTTGCAAGGCTACTTAAAGAAGTGTCTAAAGATACAAATCAATAGAGGCATACAGTGTAGCTCTTTAGTGTAAGGAAAACAAATGGCTTAAAAACAAACTCTTATAACTCTCATAATCACTCAGGTAGTACTAGAAAATAGTAGGTCCTAGTACTGAGAAATTCCATAAGAATATCATCATAGGTTTTAAAAAGTTTTTATTACTTATCTATTTTATTATTAGCTAAAATCATTCATTAAGATATAATTTTTATTATACATTAATCATTATAGCCAGAGTGGCCAAAATTCTTGTTTTTTAATGCTTTTGTTAAAGTGTACCCAACAAAAAAGTTGATGTTGGGGTGTATCACAATATATACAATATTTTAAAAGATCTATCTATATATAACACTAAACTGACAAAACATGCCATGAGTTTGTTTTTTTCAATAGATATTTAGGCCTAGCCTATGTGTGCTTGAGTTATATTGAATGTTTCTTTTTTATTTTTATTCTCTTTAGATGAACTAAAATAAAGTTTAGTGAGCATGGTAAATTGGTAATAAAGTGATTATTTTAAAAATGTCAACAATTAAATTTTACAAAAACTTTTTTATAACCTAACAGTGGCTTGCAAAGTTATTTTTTAACTAAAAATTCAACCCTCATATTGGCTGAATTGCATAGAAAAAATTCTTATCTTGAAAGAGAAGACTTAAAAGCGCAAGCAAAGTTGTTAAATGTCCATAATGAAAAAAATGTCTTCTAAGATGGCCCACATGCCCCTCTGCAATCCATCCAACATTCTGAGATCAGCAGTATCTTTACTCAGTAATCTTTACTCATTTTAATGTAGGCCTACCTTGAGATATGCAGCGAGGTAAGGAGACAACATTGACAAGAGAAGACTAAAGAGCAGTGGCTTAGAGAAAGCCCAAGCAAAGGTGTGCTATGCAAATTTCATGGCTTGAAAAAGAGCTAGCTACTGCTGTTGCTACTGCTGCTGAGGCAGAAACTTGTCACAACAGTCCTTATGCAAGCAGGAAGTTTGCTTCAATGGCTATAACAAGGAGTTTTTTATTTAACCCTATATGACAAAAGAAATCTAACATGTGTGCACTAAATCATTTTTATGCCAAGTTTAATATATCCCTATTCTCTTGGTCATGAGAATGAGAGTCACATCATGGAAAAGGAGGGGCTCATAAAGCGGGCGCATGGGCCCGGAGATAGGCCACGCGAGAGCCCACGCACGCGCGGTTTTAATATGCACACGCACAAAAAATTAACAAAATGACAAGGGCCAGCAGAAAGAGAGGAGAGAGATAACGAATGAATTATAATTCTAAAGATGAGAGGCAAAGGTGGCAATCGAATCTCACTTTATCTCACCTAATCTCACTTTATCTCACCTAATCTCACCCTATCCCACCGACGCGAATCTCACCCTATCTTATTTTAATGATCATATTATTGCGTTCAGCAATTTTCATGCTCTGTTTAAGGATTTATCAAAACTTCGAGCCAATATTGAGGCAAGTTCCCCTCTAGTATAACAGCTAGTTAGTGCAGTACACGGTTCTTGTACTGGAGGCTGGTCCCCAGTAGTTGCAGTTGCAGTTTTGATCACCAAGACAAGAGAGCTGTTAGTTGGTATGGTATTGGTATTGGAACGTTAGGATTCCAATGTGAGTCACGCCAATTGCACCGCCTGTAGGCCAGCAGGCAGGTACTCCTGCATTTTGGCGCCACAGGCAGGTACTCATTTTGGCGCCACAGGCAGGCACTCATTTTGGCGCCGCATGCAGGCAGGCACTCATTTTGGCGCCAAAGGCAGCTGCACTGATTCTGGCGCCGAAGGCAGCTGCACTCATTCTGGCGCCGAAGACAGCTGCACTCATTTTGGCGCCGCAGGCAGGGTACTCATTTTGGCGCCGAAGGCAGCTGCACTCATTTTGGCGCCGCAGGCAGCGGTACTCATTTTGGCGCCGAAGGCAGCTGCACTCATTTTGGCGCTGCAGGCAGGGTACTCATTTTGGCGCCGAAGGCAGCGGTACTCATTTTGGCGCGGCAGGCAGCGGTACTCATTTTGGCGCCGCAGGCAGCTGCACTCATTTTGGCGCCGAAGGCAGCTGCACTCATTCTGGCGCCGAAGGCAGCTGCACTCATTCTGGCGCCGAAGGCAGCTGCACTCATTTCGGCGCCGAAGGCACCATATTTAGGTAACCCCCTGAAGCAAAATTATTGATTTCCATAACTGGTTACAAGTTGAGGCCGGGGGGGGGACAAAGCATTAGCTTGTCCCCCCCAAAGCTTTTACTGCGGGGGGCATGTCACCTATTCGATTTCATCCAACGTGGGAAGCAGCCGCTTATCAGAAATGGCTGCAATTTGCGACCTCGTCGGATGAGAGGCCATCGACAGTCGCATAACGCGTGCCCATACGTGTGTTTTAATTCGTGTTTAACTAATAACTTTCAAGGAATTGATTGGGCTGAATTCGTTAAACAATGAAATTTACCAGCGAAGAGAATTAGCAACGGACTTAGCGATGCCCTGAGTAGGGCTAGAGAAGGTTGTTGTGCAAGCTCAGGTTAGTCTGCAGTCACAGGCATTCCAAACCACGAGCCCCGATGCTAAAAGGCGTGCGAAATGAAAAAACGGGCCCCAGGATGTTGGACCCCCACTGAGCGAATTCTGACACTGAGCGAGTGTTTAAAATTGACGTTATAATCGTGTTAATTCGTTCCATATTCATTTTCTATATTGACGTATGAAAGAAGTTATGTACAGTTAAATCTGGCTGAGCCCATTAAGCCCATCACCCTCTCCTTCACCCTCTTCTTCACCCTCTACTCCACCCTCTCCTTCACCTTCTTCTTTGCACCCTTTTGTTCACCCTCTCCTTCACCCTCTCCTTCACCCTCTTCTTCACCCTCTAACCCACCCTCTCCTTCACCTTCTTCTTCACCCTTTTGTTCACCCTCGCCTTCACCCTCCCCTTCACCCTCTCCTTCACCCTCTTCTTCACTCTCTCATTCACTCTCTCCTTCACCCTCTCCTCCACCCTCCCCTTCACCCTCTTCTTCACCCTCTCATTCACCCTCTCCTCCACCCTCTCCTTCACCCTCTCCTTCACCCTCTCCTTCACCCTCTCCTTCACCCTCTTCTTCACTCTCTCATTCACTCTCTCCTTCACCCTCTACTCCACCCTCTCCTTCACCTTCTTCTTCACCCTTTTTTTTCACCCTCCCCTTCACCCTCCCCTTCACCCTCTCCTTCACCCTCTTCTTCACTCTCTCATTCACTCTCTCCTTCACCCTCTACTCCACCCTCTCCTTCACCTTCTTATTCACCCTTTCGTTCACCCTCTCCTTCACCCTCTCATTCACCTTCTCTTTCATTCTCTTGTTCACCCTCTTATTCATCCTCTTCGTCCCCTCAGTGGCGCCTCAACACACGCCACACTGGGACACCTTTGAAGCTGATAATGGCGACTTCTGAAAGAACAAGTAACAGGCATGTCAATCTGGGTCACTTTGAATTGAAAATTACATTGCATGGTTCCCCCTACCAACAGGATAATTGCTTATTGTCACCCCGGAGGCTGACGATTGCGCCCTATTAGTCACCAGCAGTTGAGATTCCTGCGAAATGGCGACCTCCGATTGGATGGCGGAGCCCCCCCCCCCCCCTACAGGGCCGGGGCGGGTGTTGTGACAGCCGTACAAAAACTCAAGCCCATGCAGGCAAGCTCTCGGCAAGCTCACAGCGTTTTCTAAAACAAATTCAATTGGGTCAGTTAATAATACAAGGCACAGGGGTCAGCACGCGACACACAAGGTAAATCGAAGCCCTACTGCTGCAGATAAGACGCACCGAGCGATCGGTTGTTAAACTTGCAAGTTGACAGCTGATTTATGGACTTCTGGTAAGTTAAGCTGGGCTGGATCTTTATCCGTTCATCTGTGATAGCGGGGATGCAGAGAGTGAGAGGGTAACATAGAGAGTGAGAGGGTAACACAGAGAGTGAGAGGGTAACACAGAGAGTGAGAGGGTAACACAGAGAGTGTGAGAGGGTAACACAGAGAATGAGAGGGTAATACAGGTGAGAGGGTGACACAGAGGGTGAGAGGGTAACACAGAGGGTGAGAGCCTGAGATGGTAACACAGAGGTGAGAGAAGGACAACACAAAGGGTGAGAGAAGGACAACACAGAGGGTGAGAGAAGGACAACACAGAGGGTGAGAGAAGGACAACACAGAGGGTGAGAGGGTAACACAGAGGGTGAGAGGACAACACAGAGGGTGAGAGGGTGACACAGAGGGTGAGAGGGTAACACAGAGGGTGAGAGGGTGACACAGAGGGTGAGAGGGTGACACAAATGGTGAAAGATGGAGAAGAAAGGTCAGATAAGGACAGCCGCACAAATATTCAACAAGATTCGATTTTAAGAAACTGTCTCTGCCCCCCGCAGCCGTCCTCTTGAGACGCCGAGCCCCCCGGACGACGTGCGCCTCCTCCTGGACAGCGCCGGGGACGTCCAGTTGAGCCCGGCCGTCTGCCACGTCGCCCGCATCGACGGCGTCGACCTGCCGCTGATCTTCGCCGAGGCGGACCCGGGCACGCCGCGGGTGCCGCACTGGATGGCGGAGCTCAAACTGCTGTGGCGCTTCGCCCCCAGCAGCATCGCCGAGCAAGCTGGCGGCCCCTTCGCCATGCCGGCCGGCCTCGAGCCTTCGCCTGCCGACATCCGCGCCATCGACCTGGCCAACTGGCGACAGCTGTGCGAGTTCGGCCTGCCGCAGGTCGGCGGCAGCCTCGCCGACACCCGAGATTGCAGCCTGCTGCCGCTGCACCAGCTGGTGCGCTGCTACGAGTCCGCCCGCCTGCGGCACCTGGCTGGCCTCCTCCTCGCCTCCGAGCCGCCGGACTCCCTGCCGGGCGCTTCCGTAGAGCTGCTGCCGCTGACGCTGCCGAACTCTACTGAGGTCCTGTGCTCGATTCCCTGCGTGCACCGGGCCGGATTGGGGCTGCTGCCGGTGAGTCACCTGACGGAGCTGCTGCCCTGGGGACCGTGGGGGCAGCTGGAGGCGCAGGGACTCGGCGTGGAGGCTACCATGGCCGAGGCTCGGGCGATCGAGCGGCACTCGAAGTGGCCGGGAGGGCCGCAGCGGCTGCTGTCGGTAGCTGCAGTTGTCAACCTGCTGGCGTGCTGCCGGCCCGTCGCTGCCATCAAGGAGCCCTGCAGACAGTTGGAAGATGTGAGCTGCTCTTTTGTACACCTGTGCCTGCTCATGCTGACGATGGTGCTTGGCATGGCGCCACTTCTGAAGTTTCAAGGCCTGATTTTGGCGCCGTATCTGAAATTTATGATTTTGGCGCCATATCTGAGATGTCTATATTTTGGTACCTGATCTGAGATTTCTGTCTATGGCGCCATATCTGAGATGTCTATATTTTGGTACCTGATCTGAGATTTCTGTCTATGGCGCCATATCTGAGATGTCTATATTTTGGTACCTGATCTGAGATTTCTGAAATCACTCAAGGCGTCACTTTGCATTCCGCTGGCTAATCCATTTTATCATCACTATCCCCATCATCCCATACTTGGTGGGCTTCTTAAGAGTCTCAATTCCCAAGAATTGCCTTGGAACCCTTGTAGATCAACTTTTCAACAGTGCTTGGGGCTGTCGAGCTCCCAAGCCTGTGAGATACGCATTGAAAATTGCTTTCTGCAATTCCATTATTTGGAATGAAGTCTGCTTACTGCCTGCCTGTGCTATGTGTCCAATCAAGATCTTTAGCATAAATTTTTTAACGGAGCATCGAGTTCGCGTGCCCATGGACTTTCAGACTTTCAGACAGAATAAATTCAGTCAGTAATTCAGTAAAAATAATTGCGTTTAGATTATTTTTAACTGAGCTGGGGAGATCTGCGCAGATCAGTACTTTGAATGAGGGAAATGTCCGTCCTTTGTGTCCAAACACTTTCTTGCCTCAAGAACAGATAAAGCAACCAACTCACGCTGTGGACCAGGTGAGAGTTGAGAGTAGAAAAGAGGAAAGAGGAGAGAAGAGGGCAGAGAGGAGAGAAGAGGGGAGAGAGGAGAGAAGAGGGTAGAGAGGAGGGAAGAGGGGAGAGAGGAGAGAAGAGGGTAGAGAGGAGGGTAGAGGGGAGAGAGGAGGGTAGAGAGGAGAGAAGAGGGTAGAGAGGATAGAAGAGGGGAGAGAGGAGAAAAGAGGGGAGAGAGGAGAGATCCAACAACAACAGAAACAAGAAAAACTCACTTGAATAGGTAAAAGTCAGTTAACAAAAATTTCTTATTATAGATCTGATAAAATGTGACGTTGTGGTTTGTGCAGAGCCGGGATTGAGAGCTCAGGTGCGTCAGCACTCAGGCTCCGGCACGCCTTGGCTGGTGGGGCTGGGCAAATGACTGCGCCCCCCTATGCTTTGCTTCCCCGTTACTGCCTCAAGTTATGCCGAGATAAGAAATTCATGCATGGCAAATAAACTTGACTCTCTGTCGCTCCTTCCTCTTACGAGCCTCTACTAGTCTTAAAACGCAGGAAATCGGCCACCCCGACAAAAAGTTTTTAACGAATCTAAAAAAATGGAGCAGTTTTCGTTGCCAGATCATTGACACTTGAGGCTTCCTCACACACTCCATTGACATCCGCTTGTGGTTACATTCGTTCTGTTTTATGATCTATCACGGATGGCCACCCCCCCCCCCTAAGGCAGAGAAGGTCGTACATGTAAGTTTGGCGCAGAATGGACAAAATCGCCTCAGGGCTGATTTGTGTTGAACGAAGTGTTGCGGTCGGGGAGCCCACAGGCCTCACCTCCCGAAATGATGGTCATTTTTGTAGCTTATGCCGTACAAGGGTCGAAATGGGGGGGTTGGGGTAATGTCTGTTTATTTCTGTGGTCTGCGGGTCTTGCACAGGCTGGGAGCGCGGAACTCGGAAAAACTGACTCACAAACCTGCAAGCTTTGAGCATGACTCACCGCAGGGACGGCCCGTGTCTCGAAGATTTTCACGAATTTTGATCAGCCGTTGCCAGGGCATTTGAGTTCGAAGTTGAAATTTATGGGTTCAGTCTCAACTTATTCGGGGCCTTTGTTTGCCTGCCCATGTCAGATTTCCGTGTGTGCACACAAGCGTAAGCGGGGTTCGGTCGCACACCTCTACCTAAACTCCTACAGTATTCAAATATCTGCCAAAGTGTGCAAACCTAATCTCTATTTAACTAAATTTTAACTAAAGGAAAGGGTTTCTCTGTGCTTTCCAAGCAGACTTAGAAGCTGAATGTTTGCGCTCGTCGTCATGTAATTAACAGATCCTGCCGCTCCAGGACTCCTTAGTCCTGATTTGCTAATGGTCCACTTCGGTCAACTAATATAACTGTTGACTGTCTGTCTGTCTGTCTGTCTGTCTGTCTGTCTGTCTGTCTGTGTCTGTCTGTCTGTCTGTCTGTCTGGCTGTCTGTCTGTCTGTCTGTCTGTCTGCCTGAAATAATATCAAAAACCTCTTACGCCACCCGCAGGTTGCCTCAGAAAAGCAGTCGCAGCCGCAGCTCTTGGGGAGCAGCAGGGCGCGCAAGGCCGCCGCCTATCCCAGGAAGCTTCGGGCGAAGCGCCGCAGGCAGTTGCTGCCCGCGGTGATAAGTGCGGTGCCAACCAGCTGTCAAACTGCAGTGCAGAGCCATGACTCGGCCGCGTGATGAAGCGGCATATGAAAGCTGACCTCTCATTTGCTATACCCTCCCTCTGCCTTGCTTTTACACTGTAGCTGCCGCTTGGCTGTTGATTTCCTGCCTGCCCTGACCTTTGTGTCAGTCTTTGCCCGCCTTGCAGCTTGGAAGTTTTTTAATATTGACTTTTCTATTTTTTCTTATGCTCGATTCTGCCAGAATCTGTTTACTTCAAAATAATATTTTTACTGTGTGACCACCACCGTATCTGCATTTGCATCTGTAATCTGCATCTGTAAATAAACTCTACATCTGGAACTGTGGATTTGAGTGGGTTTGGACTGCCGAGAATCAATACCTAACTGAGCAGCTGTTGAACTCTTGAACTCTTGGAGATAGATAGATAGATAGATAAATAGATGGATAGATAGATGGATAGATAGATAGATGGATAGATAGATAGATAGATAGATAGATAGATAGATAGATAGATAGATAGATAAATAGATGGATAGATAGATGGATAGATAGATAGATGATAGATAGATAGATGATAGATAGATAGATGATAGATAGATAGATGATAGATAGATAGATGATAGATAGATAGATAGATGGATAGATAGATAGATAAATAGATGGATAGATAGATGGATAGATAGATAGATAGATAGATGATAGATAGATAGATGATAGATAGATAGATGATAGATAGATGATAGATAGATAGATAGATAGATAGATAGATAGATAGATAGATAGATAGATAGATAAATAGATAGATAGATATGCCGAATGCCAACGCAAAGCCACGCTCGCAGAGTTGGTTTCTTTAAATGA
>NIVC01002754.1:67500-70000 GCA_002269645.1 Macrostomum lignano
CCGTTCAATCCAGGCCGTCGTCGAGGTTGAAGCGCTAGAGGGTTCGGCTGTCGCAGGCGGTGGTCGAAACCGTCCTGCACTACAACGCCGAGACGTGGACGCTGACGGCTACGCTGGAGCGGCAGCTGGACTCGGCGCACTCAGGGCTGCTCCGTGCGGCCTTTCGAGCTGACGAGTGCGTCGGGACCGAGGCCCTGTACGATCGGGCCAAGCTGCAGCTCCCGTCCACCATCCTGCGCCGGCGGCGACTTCAACTAGCGGGCCACGTGATCCGGGCAGAGTGCTACTGCCCCCAACCTGTTCAGGACGTCCTGCTGCTCACCCTGCAGGCCCGCTCAGGCGGGGTCAGGCCCAAACCCGTCGATACGTAGACTGCCTGCTGTGCGACGCTGGGGCGCCCGACACTGCCAACGGGGCGGACTTCGTCCGTTCTCAGGCTCTGCGGCGCGCCATCTGACGCTCCCTGCTCTGTGACTTTATTTGCGGGGCTGCGTATTTTGTTGCTTCTGTTGTTGTTGTCAGAATGGCTTAACAACTTCGTAATCATGGTCGATGGGCACGATTACGCGTCGTACAAGTCCAACAGTTTCTTATCAATTCGCGATTTCAGATGTGACAGGATCGGTCAAGTTGTGACTGTGAAGAACCGTAAAACCGCTGACTCTCTGTGAAGTGTAGGTGTATGGATAGGAAGTCAAACTGCCTACCCCAAAGAGTAATACAGGGTGTCAATCCGTTTTTATCCATACTGATGCTTAATAGAGTACTTGTGTAACCTAGCTTGCATTTAAACAACTCTTTCCTTTTTTTAGACCGCCTTGCTCTCGTGTCATGCTCTCAAAGTTCTACAGCAATCAATGGTGTTTGCCAAAGAGCATTCGATGGTAACACGAGTCCTAATTGGCACTTACAAAGCTGCACTCACACAAAATCTGAGTTGGGCTGGTGGCAGGCCACTCTCAAAGAGCGATCGCTCGTTAAGCAGATTCGAATCTACAACCGACTCGACTGCTGCTCAGAGAGACTCAACGACTTTTCCATCACATTGGACGGTCAGGAGTGCGCCTCGTTCAAGTCGAGCGGCTTCTTCTCTGTGAAGACGTTTCAGTGCAATAAGGTCGGCCTGCAGATTCGCATCAACAATCGGAAGCGCTCACCCTTGACTCTTTGCGAAGTTCAAGTCTTTGGAGAAAAGAAGAGAAGTGCCATCAAGGCCGGACGTAAGTGGTTTTTAATATTTTATCTATCTATCTATCTATCCATCTATCTATCTATCTATCTATCTATCTATCTATCTACCTACTTGCATGTATGCTATGATAATTTGAATAAGCTACATGTAGTTGCAACGTGGATTAAGTAAATTAGCAATAGGATTTTGCGTAGGTACGCAGAGCACTTAACTATATGGACAAGGCATTTATCGCCAGCCAATTATGCATCGAGAGCGTGCAAGACCAAGTTGAAGATGTAGGGCTAAAAGTCAGCGGCAAGAATTTCTATAGATAGATGCGTTGCTATTTTGCGTCGTAGCTGTTTGGTTTTTAATACTTGTAAATTGTCAACTTGTCACTTGTACTTGCTTCATGAAATCGGCCCCAGATATGACCGAATTTTAAAAAATGAGCAATTAAATACGCTCGCAATAGTTGGTAGCAATAAAAATCAATAAATCGTCATTTAAAGAAAAAACACAGTTCTTCGAAGCTGGTTTTTGTTTATTTTCTGAAAATTAGCGATCTCCAGTGATCTCAATACACGATTAATAAGTTTACAAGACGTAATTAGTTAATTAGTTAGCTAATTATGCCTTGGTAATTAACAGTTTGTAGTTAGAAGCAGTGTGTCAACTGTAAAAAGTCAATAAAAATCTCCCCACTAGTTATTCTATGTATATATATATATTATTATTAAGGGCATAATGAAAAATAACCAACAGCTTTTAAATGAGCGCTTCATTTTAACGAAAAGTAAACAATTTTTGTGTTGCACTTTGAACTATTTAGTCCTTATTCTAGTGCATCAGTATTTTCAGTATTTTTTATAGTTTCAAACTAAGAGCCTTTTAGTGCGCTTTTTAACAAAGCAGTTGATAACTTTCTTCGTTTTCACCATGAATAAAAATTTACTAAAAGTTATAGAATAAATACGAGCTAGAGTTTGAGCAGCAGTCGAAACAAAAAGGATTTATTGTGCTTTTAAAAATCATTGTGTCAGCTGTGTTCTGCTCCTGCGTCATCAGGCCTTCGATTCGTCTGCTGTCCTTTCTGAAAAGCGAAAATGGACGAGCTTTATTAAATTTAATCTCTTTTTCAGTTAATCAATGCGACAAATATTTCTTGAGCAGCTAGTAACACAGAATGCGAATTGAAAAGCGGAAAGGTGGAAGAAAATGGTAGGTTACCCTGACAGTACAAAAATGTTAATGATCTATGTATCTATGTATCTATGTATCTATGTATCTATGTATCTATGTATCTATGTATCTATGTATCTATGT
>NIVC01002754.1:72500-77672 GCA_002269645.1 Macrostomum lignano
TCTCAATAGTATCCTCAGCTGGTTTCTGAGTAATGTCCTCAGCTGGTTTCTGAGTAATGTCCTCAGCTGGTTTTTCAGTGATGTCCTCAGCTGGTTTCTCAGTTGTGTCCTCAGCTGGTTTCTCAATAGTGTCCTCAGCTGGTTTCTCAATAGTATCCTCAGCTGGTTTCTCAAAAGTATCCTCAGCTGGTTTCTCAAAAGTATCCTCAGCTGGCTCCTCTGGTGTGTCCTCAGCTGGTTTCTCAAAAGTATCCTCAGCTGGTTTCTCAGTAATGTCCTCATCTGGTTTCTCAGTAGTGTCCTCAGCTGGTTTCTCAGTAGTGTCCTCAGCTGGTTTCTCAGTAGTGTCCTCAGATGGTTTCTCAGTAGTGTCCTCAGCTGGTTTCTCAGTAGTGTCCTCAGCTGGTTTCTCAGTAATGTCCTCAGCTGGTTTCTCAGCTGCTGCATATTCAGAGTTTTTCGTTGTTGTTTCTCTAGGAGAGTTCTCAACAGGTTTTAGCGTTGAACTTACAGATGTTTCCTTGTTGTTGTGTGCAAAACTAACTGCAACCTTCTCAACACTTTCCGAGTCATCAGCTGTTTCTGTCTCTGAGTGACTCTCCATTGATTTAGAATTGTCACTTGTATCGTCTACTGTCTCGGAATCATCAGCAGCTTCTGAATCACCAGCTGTCTTCTCAGCAGCTTCTGAATCACCAGCTGTCTTCTCAGCAGGTTCTGAATCATCAGCTGTCTTCTCAGCAGCTTTTGAATCATCAGCTGTCTTTTCAGCAGCTTTTGAATCATCAGTTGTCTTCTCAGCAGCTTCTGAATCACCAGCTGTCTTCTCAGCAGCTTTTGAATCATCAGCTGTCTTCTCAGCAGGTTCTGAATCATCAGCTGTCTTCTCAGCAGGTTCTGAATCATCAGCTGTCTTCTCACCAGCTTCTGAATCATCAGCTGTTTTCTCAGCAGGTTCTGAATCATCAGCTGTCTTCTCAGCAGGTTCTGAATCATCAGCTGTCTTCTCAGCAGGTTCTGACTCGTCATCTGTATTCTCAGAGGACTCTGACTCGTCATCTGTATTCTCAGAGGAGTCTGAATCATCGGCTGTCTTCTCAGAGGATTCTGAATCATCAGTTGTCTTCTCAGCAGCTTCTGAATCATCAGCTGTCTTCTCAGCAGCTTCTGAATCATCAGCTGTCTTCTCAGCAGGTTCTGAATCACCAGCTGTCTTCTCAGCAGCTTTTGAATCATCAGCTGTCTTTTCAGCAGCTTTTGAATCATCAGTTGTCTTCTCAGCAGCTTCTGAATCACCAGCTGTCTTCTCAGCAGCTTCTGAATCACCAGCTGTCTTCTCAGCAGGTTCTGAATCATCAGCTGTCTTCTCAGCAGCTTTTGAATCATCAGCTGTCTTTTCAGCAGCTTTTGAATCATCAGTTGTCTTCTCAGCAGCTTCTGAATCACCAGCTGTCTTCTCAGCAGCTTTTGAATCATCAGCTGTCTTCTCAGCAGGTTCTGAATCATCAGCTGTCTTCTCAGCAGGTTCTGAATCATCAGCTGTCTTCTCACCAGCTTCTGAATCATCAGCTGTTTTCTCAGCAGGTTCTGAATCATCAGCTGTCTTCTCAGCAGGTTCTGAATCATCAGCTGTCTTCTCAGCAGGTTCTGACTCGTCATCTGTATTCTCAGAGGACTCTGACTCGTCATCTGTATTCTCAGAGGAGTCTGAATCATCGGCTGTCTTCTCAGAGGATTCTGAATCATCAGTTGTCTTCTCAGCAGCTTCTGAATCATCAGCTGTCTTCTCAGCAGCTTCTGAATCATCAGCTGTCTTCTCAGCAGGTTCTGAATCACCAGCTGTCTTCTCAGCAGGTTCTGAATCACCAGCTGTCTTCTCAGCAGGTTCTGAATCACCAGCTGTCTTCTCAGCAGGTTCTGACTCGTCATCTGTATTCTCAGAGGAGTCTGAATCATCGGCTGTCTTCTCAGGGGATTCTGAATCATCAGTTGTCTTCTCAGCAGGTTCTGAATCAACAGCTGTCTTCTCAGCAGGTTCTGAATCATCAGCTGTCTTCTCAGCAGCTTTTGAATCATCAATTGTCTTCTCAGCAGGTTCTGACTCGTCATCTGTATTCTCAGAGGATTCTGAATCATCTGTTGTCTCCCCAGAGGATTCTAAAAAAATTTCTGCCTTATCAGAGGGTTGTGAAACGGTAACTATCTGCTCTGCTGATTGCGAATCATCAGTCTTCCCCCGTGTCTTTGTCTCGGCTGCAGTATTGGCAGTCCTTTTTGTTTGTTGGTCGCTAGATTTAAAACGATTGCTAATTTGAATATCTGAAGCTAAGTGTGGTTTCCGTTGTCGAGCGTTAGTTTTACTCGGAGGACTCTGTTCTGCTGCTTTGTTGTTGTCAAATTTTTTCTGTCTCAACTGGCTACTCTTGGTTTGGACTGGTTGGCCCAGGGATCGATGCCGATTTTGCTGCTGTATTTGTTGGTGTCTTTCGTCGCTTTTGATGGCAACTTGACTTGCGGTTGACTTGTTGGAGTCAGGCTGACTGCTACCTTGAGCATTGGTGTCTTCGGTAAGAAGGAAGGAAAGTGAGGTGGTTAGTACGAGCTAGTGGTTTAGTTTTGGTTAGTATGGCTAATCTGTATTAGGATGATACCTGGCGCTTGTTATGAATTGATTTGAAAATTTCAAGCATAGTTTTTTAGTATGAAATCTACGGTTAGTGTCGTTGATTTGTCTCTATGCTGCTACGAGCGTATTATAAAGCGTCCTATTAACGAGCTAAGTAATGAATATAATAAAAACTTGGAACACACCTGCTTCCTTATCCTTCTCCACGCTTTCTTCCTCTGATTTTTTATCTTCATGAATATCGTCTTTCGGTCCTTCGTCGTCTTGATCTCGCTGCTGCTGTGCGTCGTCATTCTTCTGCACCTCCTGCTCGTCCGCATCCTTGCCATCCTCCACTTTTTCGGTAATGTCGGATACCTCCGGCTTGTACGCTGATCGGTTTTTATCCCCGTCTGGCTGTTCTTCCTGTTCAGTTTGACTGTCTTTGACTGGCGTGCCAGTCTCGTCTTCCGTCGCGGCCTCGTCCTCGGCAGCTTCATCCCCGATCGGCTTGGTTCGCTCGAGCTGCAGCGACTCCGGCCGAGTCGAAGCTTGCGGCGAGAACGGTCGGTAGGACGCCTGGTCAGATTCGCGCTTCGAGCTTGGCGCCGAGGCGCCGTTCTGTTCGGCACCCGTCGAGCCACTGCCCTCCTCGTCGATGCCTTCCAGTCTTTGTTTCTGGCTAGTTTCACTTTGTTGGTTCCGATCAGCTGACGCATATTCATCCAGTGGATCGAGCTCGTCAACCAGCGGCGTGCGCACGATGGGCACCCTCGGTCTGGTCGGATAGGCCCCGTCTAAGAAGCCTGGATCGAGGATGAAAAAGCCGCGCTCGGTAGGGTCCGGCGGCTTCACGCTGCTCGGTAGCAGAACGGTGGCTACGTGGTGCTGCTTGGACTGTAAATTGTGGGTGAGACGACAGTATTTTAAACGGCTAATCAGAGAGATTACGGAGATATTTCTAAAGGTCATTTTTCTGCTCTAAATATTCGTGTTTGGAGAAGGGGAGAGACGAGTGCATGAGAGCCATTACTGTCCCTGAGCCTTCGCCTAAGATTGATGATTTGGTCAATCTCCAATTTTTGTCGGAAAAAATTTCTTTTCCTCGACTTTTTGACTATCTTGCTGTATGATGCTATTTCCGTAGTGATTTTCCTATCAACTTGATTCACTCACCCAGGTGGTGTAGATCTCGCATTCGTAGAGCTCGTCGCTGCCCTGATCGTCTTCTACTTGGGCACTCTCGAATAGTACTATGAGTTCGTAGCCTTGCAACGATGAAATTGTGCATCTGAAAAGAATTTGTTTATAAAAGAATAAATAATACCACTATGTAAGGATCCCTTTCTTACTGAGCCAAAAGAAAATTGTAAAGAAGCAACAAAAATTCCCGAAAGTCACCTGTCGCTATACACCAGCTTTGGTCTGTTTGCAGCTTCATTCCCAGACTCCATCTCCTTGTCGCCTCCGTCGCTGGCAAGCTCCATTCCGCACATGTGCACACCCTCGAGCCGCAGCGACGAAGAGTTGCCAAATCTGCTGCTGGAACGCACCATGCGACTGTCGCCGCCTCCAGCAGCACCGGTGACAGGTAGAAGCTCGCAGCGTAGGCGGACATCTTCCAGCCGGCAGCGATGCACTGCTTCGGACAGTGCCAGGCGTTTGTCGAGACGCATGGCGGCCAGCAGGCGTCGGGGCTCGTACAGACCACCCGGCCACAGACTGCCAATCAGTCCGGTCGGTCGCAGGCGTCTTAGTTGGGCGTGTCGACGTCTGAGTCGCTCTAGCCAAGCTTTCAGTGGCAACGAGTTCGGTTGCTCGTTGCGGTGCAGCCAGTCTTCAGGCACCAACTCGATGGCCAGTCGGCTAGCGGACGCGGCAAGAGCCGGGGGCAAGTTCGCCAAGCCGGCTGGCAGATGACGGCGAAGCTGTTGAACATCGCGACCTACAGCTAGGATTTGGCGATTGTACACGGCGCACTCTCGCTGTACAGCTTCTTCCACGGCTGGCGATCTGGTTTGCTGATGATCGGTAAACGAACCAGCTGACGACAATGATGTCGAGCTGGCAGCTGAGCTCGGCGGATGATAGGCAAAGTTGAACTGTCGAGAGTCGGCTTCGCTGGTGAAGCGAACCAGAGGTGGCAGCTGCTCAGCTACCAAATCCAGCACTGTGAACAGCTTTGCCAGACGACTTGCCGGACGAATCTCGAATTCGAATACCGACGGTAAAGATGACGAAGAAGAATTTAGTGTTAGCGACGTGGACGGCGGAGGACTATCGCTGAGCCATGTTGCGTAGAGGCGCTGCATGCAGGCTGCAAAGGCCTGGCCAGCCGGTTCGCCAGTCCGAGCGGAAGTCTCCCAGGGCAGGAGTTTCAGCAGTGATTTTTGGGCGGCCCAGTCGCGTAGAAAGTCGAGCGTCTCTACACCGTTAGGCGACGGCGGAGGACAAAGGCCGCTAGCTGACGCTTCCGTAAGCCAGAACCGCATCAGCTTCCTGGTGTCCTGACCGCTGTGCAGGTGCTCATACAGTCGGCTCATAAGATTGCTCTCCGAGGATTCGCT